>WOGJ01142576.1:0-11729 GCA_015342185.1 Leptinotarsa juncta | reverse complement strand
AATTTATTGAACTTGAGTTTAGTTTAAAGATACTTACATGTACCATCCTCCTGAGTGTATACATTCTTTAATCTTTTTATTGACTTTTGCATCTATTTTTAGATATTAGAATAGATTTTAAGACATTCAGTTCACTACAAAGGCAAATGAATGTTTTCTTCGGCGTGACAAAAATTATTCAGAAAGCCGCAAAATCAAATCGCAGTAATTTATTTCCAACCACAGGAATTATAATTATCTGAATATCGTTAAATTGGAAAGCCATAGCAGATTTTCATAAAAAACAAATATTTTTTAGCACAACTGTAAAAGTCTGCATTTCAATAAAGAAATATTCTATTACTGATCACCCTGTCTGCCTTCTAAAGCAATGTCTATCAAACTTAGAGTAAATGTTTGTTGAAAAGATTATAATCTTGAAGGATCAGAAAATGAACTTTTATCAGATGATTGTTTTGAAATTATATGAATATATGTAGAAAATATCTGGGAAAAATGAAATTTTCTCATTCCACGTAGTTCTGCGTTTGAATTGGTATGCTCCTAAATTAAATATTCTTTGAATTTTTGAATGTGATTGAAATGATTCTTGGTAAATTGTACAGGTTTGAACTTCCACTGTTTGAAGGGGTTTCATCAAATTTGAAATCTATGGAAGGTAAAATAGAAGGAAAATTAAGGAAATTACTAAAAATACCAAAAATTACCAGACAGAATTGACACATGTGAGAGTTTTTTATTTTAGTACTTTTCAGATAATACCTTCAAAATATTTGACATCAGAGCACAAAAACATTGCATGCATGATGCAATATCCAATAACATTGTTTCGATATACCATCAAAGATCAAATGAGAAGTCGCCTACACCTCTCATTAATATTATTAGTAGTACTAACTCGCTCAAGATAAATTCTTTTTATAATTTTTACTTCAGTTTCTGTTCAAGAACCATTTATTTTTGGTTTTGTAACCTAGTTTATCTAACGTTCATTATTCTATCACCATAACTTAGTTTCAAACAACAAAAGAACAGACCCTTCGTATGCTTTTTCAAAAGCATACGAAGGGTCTGCTTTTCAAAAGCATACAAATTCTCGTCAACAAAATTCCTAGATTTTAGGAACAGTCGACTATTTTGAGTTTATTTTGCCCATTTATATCATTTCTGAAATAGGTCCAAAATCAAGATATTCTACTCCTTAGCATCAATTTGTGAGCCACGGTTTGAGACTACGAATGTATTGATGACATTGTTGATGCATCGTTCACCATCAACAATATCATTAGAATGAAATGAATAGTAAAATTGGATATCATCTGCACACACTTGCATTCGGCAGTATTTCATATGTTCAACAATTTGATTTGTGTATGAACTGATGATAATTGGACCATGGATATAATTTTGGGGTATATGATTTCAATGGGAGGTTTTACTTTCAATCAATATGTACCAATTGATGTATTTCAGTCATATAAGCTCTGAAAAATGTACTGCGATTTAAATCATTCCGAGTTGTGCCAGAATTGATGAAGTATTATAATTGATTATATATAATATACGAGACTACATGTCGAAACACCCAAGTACTACTGTGGCCATTCCTGAAACCAGATTGTATAATGGGAAGGAGTCTGAAATAATCATGATTCATCAGTGAAATATGCCGTAACAGAATTTTGCTCAATACAATTTCTATAACATCTTGTGAGGTGTTACAAAAAAGTTCCTTAAACCGCTAGTATTAGATACTGAATTGATTGAAAAGAGAACAAAACCTTTCTTCCAGCATGTCATTATAAAAACAAAACACTACCAAGTTTCTAATCGAATCCATTTCCAATATTTAAATCCGACAACTCATTGAACGGTTTCACGATAACATCAAACTGAATCTCATGAATGAACGCACTTTTTTTAGATGAGTATTCTTTTCGGTCTAATGCCATTGGAAGAATAAATTGCAAATAAAGAAGTTTAGACACGGTTTGATATCGTTCAAGGTGTGAGAACGTAATAAGGAGTTAAATCATGCATGGATGCATCGTTAACGGTAATACTTATTCCTCAAGTCACACCGGTACGCGCAGTTGAACTTGATAAAAATGTCGGAACCGTAGAAAACATACTGGTACGGAAATTCGATTTCTGAGGGAACTCTATTCTTAATGATTTATGATTGGTTTTCTTTGGATACTGAGGTCAGCTGAGTTCGACTGATAATTATATGGAATGAACCAATGGTTATGTTTTTCGGATGTGGTGAATTTCAATGAATTGGTAATTCAATCTGTTCATTACTCGATTACGGTAAAGTCAACTGGAAGGGTTATGAGTTTAGCAGTCTGTGTTCGGTATAGTCTTGCTACTGTTTAGTTTACATCAATAGCTTATTTATTATCCAAAAGTTTGGAGAAATTAGGAGCTTTGCTGATGAAACAGTCATTCTTACCTTTTCAGGTAAGAAAATGTTTGTGAAAAAATGTTTCCAATCTTCAAATAACTGATGAAGATATATGATTGGAACACCAACAAGCAATTCAATATTCCATTTTGAGATTTTCACCACACAGTTAACGAAACCACAACACGTGTTACAAAGCATTCGCAGTCGTATTCATCCTAACCAAATTCTACTTACAATAAACTCATTACCGTGGTAGTCTGAAAATGTCCTTGAAGGTCAAAAACGCAGTAAGGTTTATTACAAATTCAAGGGGTAAAAAAACATAGGGATTTTTATTTCTCATTTTTCTTACACGCTTTATATTAGCTTCATCTGTATATATGTATGTATGTTTGTTGTTTCATATCGGGATCTATATTTGACAGAATTATCGACATTATTGCTTGATCTATTCGCCGGCAGATGACGCTGTACGTAATCTCCTTTATATAATTCGAACCGACTTTACATGTATTTTTTTCATTTGGAAAAAGTGAGTTTTTTATTAACACGTGCGTCTGCTGCCTTATTTGTAACCCTTCTGATGTCTTGGGCTTGGTAGCTGATTTTCAGGCTCCGTCTCCGGATTTGGAAAATATCAATGGTTATTTTTCTAAAGAAAATACGGCTGATTGATCCCAAAGTTTACATAAAATAAATATAGTTTAAAATGACTAAAAAACACCCTCTTAAAGAACATCGAACTAAAATGGTAAAAATATTTTTTTATTAAGCTTAAAACAATAACGAACGGAACATACTTTGTGTATGTATATCAAGCGCCTGTCGCTTTTGTCACAATAATAATAGTATTATTCGTTCGTTATTGTTTTAAGCTATTCAAAAAAATTATTAATAGTAGAATCACTTTTACTATGTAGCATATTGAATCGAAATGAAGTAAGTGAAGAAATGAGGTGTTCAAAATTTTTGATATCCGGAAAAAATAAAAGGCTTATATAATGCAATCACCGAGATCGAAACTTCAGAAAAAATATCGAAGATTAATTTCATCACAGTAGAAATCGTATTTAAAAATATCTGAAATTCGTCAAAGTTTGGTCCTAGTCAATGAATTAGCACCTAAGTTGATATGTTAAATTTTTAGAATTTGGATGTTCGATATTCATTCATCACCGATTATTTCCGAAAATGTATGGAAAGGATGAGAATGTCGATCGATAAAAATCAACAAATCGAACTTCATATTATTGAGGTATTGAATAAAAATACCCATTTTTGTGTTTTGAATACATTTTTTTTCATTTTAGTTTCGTTTTCCATTTTCAGTGGATATATTTGCAACATACATCCCTCGTACTCCAAGCGCAATCGATCAAAATATGTGAACCAACATTTTTCAAGCAAACCCAATTTTATCAAATATGTGCTGAATAAGTGACTTGAGTCACCTTTTTTTATTGTATATCAACGACTTATTGGAAAAAACTAAGAATCCAATATATTGCTTTGCTGAAGACAGCACACCTGTCTTGTCATTCCATTTGGATTCCAGGACATCGGCTACGAAGGCACATCTTCACCGGCAGCAGGAGGTTGCAAATCCTAATTTAGTGAGGATCTAGAAGTGATTTAGAATTGGGGTGATACTAACTAGGTTCAATTCAACAGAAACTCAGGCATCGGTTTTCTCCAATAAGGTAAATGTCTCCGAACCGGATATAATAATGTCACACAATTTCGCTTTATGCTTTGATAAGTTTGTTGGGGGTTAATATGGACATCAATATGTCTGGGCACAATTATGTCACTGGTATTGCAAAGGCTGCTCTCAAAAACTTGGAACAGTGTTCCGAACCAGAAACCTCTACAGCCAGCAACTTTTGATGCTTTATAAAGCTCTGATCAGACCTTCTTTGGAGTATTGTTCTCATGTATGGAGCTCTGCCTTCAAACATACCTTGAAGTTGCTGATTGAAAATGCCTGATTGAAAACGATAACATCACGTGCAAACTTTATAGCCTGGAACATCAAAGAAAAGTTGAAGATTTGTCTCTCTTCTATAGTTACTTCCACGAGAGGTGTTCAAGTGAGTTGGCACATTTGATTTAACCAAGAGCGGTACATATCAGAAATACGCGATGGACTGTGGCTACTCATCGTTTCGAGGTTCAACTCATTACACCTCATACTTTACTGTTTAAGAACTCTTTCATTTAGGTTTCTATGGAATAAACTTTCTGAGAACGCTTTTCCAATTGAATTTAATCTCCAGCGATTCAATTCCAATGCGAATCCCTACTTTCGCACAGGCACCGCTCTGAGAGCGCCTTAAGGATTTTCCTGTAGTGCTTGTTTTTTGTCCTTGAAAAACAAATTGGAGCTTTTTGATATTTCGCTACGATTGTTTGGACAGATAAATGAATTTGTTGCATCAACTTGAAACTCAGTGATCGCATGAGTTTCTCTTGTCGCACGACACATTTGATTGGTGTGAAGTTCAGAATGGTATGGTTTATGAGGATCCTTGAATTAAATTATATACAAAAATATAACCTCCTATCAAATGGCAGGATTCAATTTCTGACCATTTATTTTATATCACGTGAGTTTCCATTTTGTGTTTTGTAACGACTATTGTATCCGTCTGAATAGCTTTCCAATTACAATATTATATGTGACTCAATTTCAAACAGGTATCTTTAAAAGTTAGATATATGCCATCATAGACTCTTTTGTGGACCTTCAAAAAAGAAACAATATGTTCTAAATTGTTAATTTATATATCAAAAGATTTAGGCAGCGTTTTCGATGAAATCTTCCCGTATAGCATCACCGGCCAGATTTCCCATGGATAACATTGTCATACTCAACCAACTCACACAGAACATCGATGAATCATACACGTAAACTCTCAATGCGAATCTCTCCGTCCATTTATGAAAATCGTATAGTTCTCTTTGAGTTTATCGCGTTTATACAGACAGACAGACGTTGCGGATGACTGACTATTTTATAATTTGTGCGATCCAGTGTAATTGAAGAAATTCCGCAGCACTTTTTCACCTATCTCTGAATGAATATTCATTCAATAATTTCCATATATGATTCATATTACTCAATCCACATTTCTTTGTTCTGCACACATGAAAATAAGCGTAGCGTTCATCGAATTAATTGAACGAGTTTGAAAGATCTCATTGAATGTCGTTGCAAATGTCGATAAGAAAACTGATTTATTTCAATTATTTCAGGAATTTACAAGACAATTTCTATTAGGAATATCTAAATCAATTCATTGAGAAAACGTCAACGAACCAAACTAATAGAATCAATAAATATCTCAGTTGATTTATTAATAGGACTCCTATAAATCATGTCGGTAGAAGCACATTAGTACACAGATATAAGTAATTAGGCGACAAATGATTTAATATTTACAAATGCTGCGATGCAAGACTACACTATGACAAATACAGCTTAGCCGCGGGGCGCCTTCTATAACGAGAAATGCTAGTGGTGTCCCTCCTATGATCATTCGATTGATTATTTTTGTTAAAGTAACAGTTTCCAAACGGCATTTGAATTACCAAATTTTGAGGTTATCTAACAGAGGCTACAAATTCATAAAAAATAGCCTGAGTGAATATACTGATTACAAACAGAATACAAATACGTATAATAATTTATCAACTGATTGAAAATTACTAGCTAGCCGCCCCGACTCTGTACGGGTGCAATGCTGATACTAAATATAAATCCACCAACCGGGGCATGGGGAAACTGATAAAAGATAATTTTGTTTCATGGACGAGCTTTTTCCCCCGTGGCTGGCGGACTAGTTGGAATATTTAAAAGTCCTTTCTTATTGCACATTTACCTACATGAATTGAACACAGATAAAAAATTTCAGAATCGGAAAATATAGCAGTACGGCAAAACAGTGATGAAAAGCTAGTTTTCATATATAAACGCGTGCCTTTCACCCCCACTGGGGAAGCCCCAGTAGGAATATTTGAAAGAACCAGCTATATATCCAATTTTAGCTTCCTAAGACTCACCAGTACGGGTAGCAAAGTTGAATGAGTGAGTATTAAGTGAGTTTTTAGATTTTAGAAATATACGACAGTATTTTCTGGGAATCCACGACTCATTTATTAGGGTCAATCAAAACCAAAACCTGAATTTTGAAACAATTCAGGTTGTTGAGAGAATAAGGAAAAGTAGAACTGGATTTCATCCAGAAAAGAGCCATCCGCGAACATCACTTGCAACCTTGATAGTCTGGAATATCGGAGAAGGTTGTAGATTTGTCTCACTTCTATCGATACTTTCACGGAAAGTGTTCAAGTGACTTGGCACATTTGATTCCACCAAAATCGGTACTTCCTGAGAATGTTTTTCCAAATGAATTTAATCTCTAGCGACTCAAATCAAATGTTAATCTACTTTCGCTCATTCAATAGATCAAGTTCTTTTTCATCGAAAGATTGAGTTGAAAGGTTTGCAGTAACGGTGATAACTTTCATACGTTTCTTCATCTCTACGTTTTCCAAGTTCTATGTTCAAAAAAGCTATTATCTTAATGAAGTTTGTCCTGCTCCTCTATCTCCTCTATCTATAGCTCATAAGTTACTTTTGTGAATTTCATACACATAATACTGTAATTCTATACAGATATTTGCTTCCTGAATCCATTCATTTCCTTACGGATACTTACGGAGACATATTTCCAAAAACCAAATATCTGTCTCTAATAATCCAATCTCAGTGATAAACTTACGATACAAAGCTTATTCTGCTGGCCTGATAGCTATTGCTGATGAAAACTAGAACTGAAACCTCTGGCGTAGGATAAATACAAAACAAGCACTGCTTCCAAATGACAGAATTGCAACACTCTTTCCGACGCGCGTTTCACCAACCGAGTAGAATACTACTTTATTTCTTGAAAATTTCAACTTGTTCGATGAAAGGCAAATCAATAAATTTGGCATTTCTGGTGTTTGGAAGCAGTGCTTGTTCCGTAGAGAATGAAGTTTGCACAATAGGCTTGTCGACGTTTCGAATTTATTTAAATTCTTATTCACGGCTCGAATGGAATTTTTTCGTGTTGACTTCTGAAATTTGGTTGTTACAATGTTTTAATTTTTTTAATCATGTAGCTAATATGTCTGACAGTTTTTAAAATAGTAATATTATCAACACGAAAAAACTACTTTTCGAGCACTGAAAAGAATTTTATAAAATTCGAAACATCGGCACGAAAACAACCGTTTTAAAGAAAATATTGATCCTGTCATCCAACCAACTTTTCTTCAGAATACTTATTGGATCACTAAACTAGTTAACCGAATACTCTTTTATATTCATATTTTATTCCATTATAAGACAAAGAAGAAATAGTTACTAGTGTTACTACTGATATTGAATTATTATAATTATGTTGAACGGATACCAATTTTTGTGTATGATAAAGGCGAACAACAGAGGGCACACATAAATTATGTAGATAAATGAGTATTTGACTACTGTGTCCTACATTCATCATATATATCATATTCTGTTCTGAACTATATTACATTTAGAAACTACATTTTCATTTTGTGTGAAAGTACACGATAACCAATTTTTTGACAAAATTCAGATATTTTTCAAATCATCAATGTATTTGAAATGAGAGTATTTTTGAAATTCAAGAAATGTTTGTAATTTTTGGTAATAGAATATTGCCCTGTATCTTCTAGTGAAAGTGAAATATTGAAGGACAAAATATTCTCGAAATAGAAAATAATTCCTTGAATTTTATTCCGCACGTGTTGCGATTTCGTGAAATTTCAATTGTAAATGTCACACTAAGGTTTTTTTTCTAATACGTTATAACTGATTTTCCTCAAGTATCAATTAGTTCTATCATATTTTTAAAGAATGCCTCTACGGGTTTTTTGACCCTTTGTTACAATAAATTAGTTCCAAGTTGTGCTTTATCAACTCAAAATATTTGGTTTTTCAATAATTGCATCAAAAACAAAGAACACCTGAAATTTGCTTTAATAAGGACTAACAAAAGCTGAGCAGCTCAGGTAACAGTCAACCATTGAAGAGCGAAATTAATGTATTGTAACACCTGAAGATACTACTGAATAGCGAAACACGTGTTGCGGTTCTGTGAACTGTTAATTAAAAATCTCACAATAATTCTTTTTGAATACGTTATAATGGATTTTCATCAACTATCGGTCATTTCTACCATATTATTGTTTTTTTATTTGTTTGCGCTACATAACGTTGGTACTATCAGGGATTATAGGTTCACGAAGATGAGAATTTAGGCACAGGCACCGCTCTAAGAGCACCTTAAGAATTTTCCTGTTGTGTTTTGTCCTTGAAAAAGAAGAACAAATTGGAAGAATAATGAATTTCCGAATTTCAACTCGACATTTTGTTAAATTCCAACTTCAAACTAAGAATTTCAGACTTCGACTTTTTTATATTTTCAGAAAAATTCAAGGCCCTCCCACATCAGATTTCGAAAGAGATTGGTATGGAATGAATATCTTGGAACTTGGAGTTTACTATTCTCCAATTTCACTTAACAAAATCACGGAAAGATTTTTTGTTGAAGTTATTTTACAATGAATAGGTAATTTGTATTTTACGTTGAAAAGAAAATGAAACCAAGTATATATTCGATCTGCTTGAAAGTACCGATAAGTTGCTTGCGATAATTTTTTTGTTATGAAATCTCAAATATGAAAACAAATCAAGAGTGGAATACTATTTCCTCAATTATAGTGTGAGTCAAGAACTCATTTCAAAAAGCGCACAAGGTTTTTTATTCCGCCAAATGAGTTTCTGAATTTTCACAAGAACCGTCATTGACTGTGGTCAAATGGAGTCTAAAACAACATATTTGTTGTAATTATTTGTGCAGTAGCCAAGAAGAAAAACAATTATCTGCAATTATGACAAAAATCACCTTCGCCATAGACCACAATCTCGAAAGCAAAACCGCATAATCATTGAAACAATCGAATCCTCTCGAATCGCATCCCTTCGGTAGAAACAAATGATAAAGGGTGGTTCTGCCATATGGCATTTCGTTGAGTAATTTCCCGCGTCTTGAAGAAAAGGACTAGGCATTTCACAAACCTTCTGTTGTTCTTTTTTATCTTTTAATCGCGTGCCCAACGGCCGATCGGGCCCATTGTAGTAACATTAATGATCTTTTAGTAAAATATTATGCTATATTGTCGCACAAGATAGACTTTCACTGACGGAAACATGGTCTCGTTTACCGATTATCTAAGGGATAAATTAGATACGTCTCTAGGCCAGTCAATTAAGTCTGTTTGAGATTGTTGAAGCGGAGTTGATACAAGAATACGGTGTTTATCGGGAGATCGTTCGCCATGTGGAAGTTTTAGTCATTTAGAAAAGACATATATTAAATTATTAGTATTTCAGAATGATTGTATTGTTTCTAGCTAGGCCGTTTCATTATTTAATAAGCGTAAGGCGACACGTTGAAAGAGCGGTAGTTTAAAAGTTTTCTACAGTTTTGTCCAGTAATGGTTGAGAAATCAATATTATCTACCCAAAAAAACAGTCGTTAGAAAAAATTATGTATGGTCTTGTATTTCTTCTATATTTCAGTGGCAGCACATAATTGTTAACATTTGAAAAGCTTGCTAAAGTGACGCGGACGTTCGCAGAAAAGCAAAAAAGTTAGCTGTTTTAATTTCAATGTTATTGAACAAATTGAGGGAGTAAACAATTATTTTTGAATAATTTTATCGTAATAAACTTCCACTGTTTCTTGCCACCTGAAAAATTTTTTTAATGAAACTATATATTGATCACCAATAACATACATTAATAAAATGAGTAATCAAAACTTCGAGTCCGAATTTGAGATCATATTTTCGATAATATTGTTATAGAAATAATAACAATTAATTGCATAATCGCTTAGATCATCTATTTCCTCCATTAAAAAGCAGCAAGCAAATATAAGTATCTATCGTAACATCTTCAATCGATCGAACCTATCACATCAATACTTATGAAATATAAAGAACTACTGGAAGTAAATAAATGTTTGTGTTTGTAAAAACTCAGATACCATGATATAATATCTGTTTCAGTCCCATAACGACTGTTTGGAGTGCAAACTGTATGTGTAAAAGTCATTTTGATGTAACTGAATGTTTGTATGAAATTATTCGTTTCGAAAATACTTTTTATTCACGTGTAATTCAATGTTCATGTAAAAGGATAGACATCGTTATTTTTTATCAATTTTCCAGAAAATATGAAGCGAATATTTGAAACTGATATGCAATAGATTCAAATCGCATGGTGCTCAGTAATCATTAAGAGTCTCGTAATGTACATCTAATCGTCGAGACGTATTGGTTTGCTATAAAATAGGCCATATGGTAAGCGTTTACTTCAGCCGTCGTGATTTACGTGATATATACTTATGAACAAGTATCTCACACTCTGTATACTTTTTCACAATTAATGTGTTCTACAGATAAGAGGCAATGAACGCTGATGACTTCCTCGTGATATTTTTTAACTTGCCAAAAGAGGTAACTATTCATTTTATTAGTAATATTTGCAATAAACTTTTGATGAAACTATAAATCAAATACAATCTCAAATAATATAAAGTGAGTCGGTAGATATAATCCATTCATTAGATTTATTTTCTATTAGTTTTTCTCAGTACATTATTATTTTCTTTATCACAAGGTATATTTCCTTAAGTAGTTTTGAGCAGATTTCGTAGCTGGATAGATTCTGTGGACTTCGAAGAGAAAATCTCGATATTTTATCCGGTTTTCCTTATTATCTAGCTCGTCAACTGTTTTTACACCCATAACGTTAGGTTGGATTAAGTCATGAGTGAGTGGGTCTATACAACATTTCACCGCAACACGCAAGGATTAATTGAGGGTCACCTATTCAAATTCGACCCAACAAACTCAGCTTCTTAACGAAGCCATATAAATCATATCAACTAATCATGTGCTGAGTGATTTTTCAGGTCAGATGGTAAAAGTGTGGCTCTGCTAAACTCTAAAAACCTGATTTAGTGGAGTGAGCCAATCTTGGAAAATTTAGCTAGAAGTCCTCATATATTCTTGCCATCCAGGTGTTTGATGTTTGTCTGGCAAAACCTATAGCGATGCCAGGTTCTGGTCCGATAAAGCTGCTTGCAGCGCCCTCCTTTGCATGGTAGTCAGTAGTCTCGTTGCCTTCCAGGCCAATATCGCCAGAAATCCAGACCAGAGTCTTTCTCTTGAGGAG
>WOGJ01142274.1:0-10124 GCA_015342185.1 Leptinotarsa juncta | reverse complement strand
TTACAAAAAAAAAACATAATTCAGCAGTAATACAGTAGTAGTAATAAGCTCACATGGTAGCATTTCATTCGTGGTGAAATAATTATAAAATATAGTTGATATTTTAAATCAACCAAGGTGACTGACCTTGGTTTCATATAACTAGTTAAAAGAAATGAAGATGACAGACAGCCAGACAAACAGTCGTTAGAGTTTGGGAACAGATATTTTTCAATAAAAATCATTTTGTATTGGTTACATGAGGTAAGAGGTCTTTTCAAAAAATACAATGAATTTTCATTTTTCTCCAACAATATTTACTTATTCATCAAATTTCTAATTTGTTCTCTTCAGAGAACAGATTTTATGATAATTCTTTATAAACATTTTTTTCGACTGCAAATCGTTTTGGTTCTGTTATAAAGACTAGGTATACCTTTCTCAATGATGGTTTGATGTATAGTGCAGGTATCTATTAGAAAGTTCTCTTTCAATACATTTGTACCAAATTGATCTGACTTTTTCAACATTACATCAAGAAAAGTAAGGTATAATTCAGTTATATATGGTTTCAATTGAAGAAGTTAATTACTTATCCTATGCCTTGTAAACACATATTTAATATGCAGAAAAAAGTTACGACAATCATCATTGTACTTTTTATTAAAAAAAACTCTGCAAGGTATGTTGAATGACTTGTATTTCTTTAATTTTTTAAATTAACCGCCTGATAATTTTCAAACTAATAGTTTTAAAAAATCATAATATTTATCCATACCGCACTGAAGAGTCTCCACTGGGCTTTATTGTAACACTGGCTAGGATTTCTGAAAAAGTCTTGCAACTGCCAAAATTTGCAGTAAAACGTGAAATCAACCTTTTGTATCTGATCTCCCTTTTGAGTTTCAGGAACCACATCGTCAGAAGGATCCATTCCATACTCCGTCACATTTTCTAAATTAAACTCGCTTACAATATTCAGTCCTGATCTTTCTGAAAATGGAAAGAACTTCGCTAGAAACAACAGGATTTTGCCACAAAAGACTGTAGCCGTAGTTCGAGAAAGACGTCTCAGTAGATCATTGCAAAGTCTGAGCAAGTTGTTCTTACAAGCGGTGAAAAAGAGTTCTTCTTTCCATATGAGGACATTCTGCTCAACGAAAGTAAACATAACCTCGCACATATCTAGCGTGAGGGTCTCAAATACATCCCCCAGCAGAAGGACGGGCACTGTCGGCGAACTCAATCCTTGTCGGCATAGCAGTATCGAGAAATCAATGAAATCTTTGAGTACGGCAATGCTGGATTGTTCTTCGAGAAGGTTGAGCAAAAGTTCCCGCAAGATCAGGTCCAAGACTGTTTTCAAATCGATTTCAGTGTTGAAAGACTTCATTTTCTGCTCCAGGAGATCCACTCTCCTAGATTTGAATGATTTTTCGAGTACATCCTGAAATAGTTAAAAAGAACTCAATAATAAATTGATGGATGTAGCCGTTACTACGTTGTAGGAGATCACGATGTTGTTTAAGTTTGAGAATGTCCATATAGGACGAAACTGCAGTAACGTTAGTTACAAATAATAATAGAATAGAATGTTGAAAATAGAAATTTTCATTTCTCTTTTATTCATGAACTAAATAATATATTTTTAGTTTTTTCATAAACTACACCTTACGATTTGATCTCCACAAAATTTTGTGGAGGTCAAATCGTAAGGTGTAGTTTATGAAATTACTATTGATCTTCAACAAGTAACGACCGGAATCAATAGGAAAAAAATGTATTTCCCAGTTATTATTTTGTGACATTTACCCTGTATTCCATACGTAGTATCTCGAAACTTTCTTCCATTTTGTACAGGTTAGAGACTATTGATATTAATTTTTCAGTTTATTTCATTTAATTATCATATCCCGAGAAGTTTATCTTTCAGATAGTCAGATAGAAATTATATGTAAAACACTTTTTCATTATTTTTGTTTCCATCAAACAAAACACATTTTAGGTTAGTTATTCTTATTCTTCTTTATTTCTGTTGGGTGTTGCTGGCTCCAATTGCCAAAACCATTATCCAATATTTTATATATAGGAAAGGTTAATTTTTGCACAAGTAGAATACACTAAAAAATCAAATTAGGAATATATGGTGAATGTTCCATAGTAAATTTACGAGTTATAAAAATTTTATTTTGACTGAATATCACTCGCTGATGGATTGTATTTATAATGCATGATTATGAATAAAACTTGGGACTCTGTTCTTTACTAAATCAATGCAGTTTCAGAATTTTTTGGTTGGATCGATTTCACGAATATAGTCCTGTAAGTTTTCATATACTAAATTAAGATTTTTGTATTATTTCGTACAACATTCTAGACATTAACATAACGGACACAGTGTTTTCTCAGTTCGTTACATCACCGCCTTTGATAATGTCCACCGCAGTCGTGGACGAAACGTCAGGCTTGAAAACCTGCCGAACACAGCTCACGAACCTGGAAAATAGCTTTGACACAGTTTCAATTAAAGTTGAAAAGTAATAGCAAGGTGTATTAGCCAGTAAAATGGTACAAATATGCTATACCAGGCGAATCAGAAAAAAAGCTTTGTTAACCCCAACAAGTATCTAGTAATGTGTACTTCAAAAGGTATTCAAAAATGAATCCAATGGTGTTAGAAATAAAAATAATGCAAATATAGATTTATTTTGTACAAAAATTAAAAATCTAAATAAAATAGAGTATTTACACAGAGCACGATGAATTCTAGAGTCTTTCTTGTTCAATAAAACAAAAAATTATTCATTTGAAACTCAAAATCCTCATTAAAGCCACATTTTCTTTGGGGACCTTTTCGCTAGGTCCAGAACTCATGTTTTATCTGAAAATGTTACAATACGTCTAAAATGTATATGGATGGATTGATCTTTTTATTTTTTACATAACTGAAGAACTCTGCCATCATCCTCATCAACTTGGCTTTCGTTTTCTGAAGTTCGTGTGAGTAGGAATGAAACTCAAGAGTGCCTCTACCGCCTGTTTTTCAGAATCTGGAAAATATATGATTTGATTTTTATGATGAAATTAATACAAATTCAACTAGTATACAGTACAATAAACGAAAACATTAATGAATATCAATGGAGTTTTTTCCCAACACCAAATCATTCTTTTTTTTACACCTCGACACGTGTTTCGATCACCAAGTGATCATCTTCAAGAGGAAGATGTTTTATCTTCCTCTTGGTGTTAGGAAAAAACTCCAGTAATATTCATTACTACACCAAAGGTTCCAAACAGTACGTCATAAGTACACCAATACTGACATAAAAACTTGGCAAGTTGACTTGGGTCACACTCCAATAGGTGGTTCCAGTTATGTCTCGCTTGCGTTTACGCAGTTATTTTTATTACGTACTTTTCTTGATTATTCACATTTTGTCTTCAATCGAGGACCGCCTGCCCGGTACTGACGATGCCCAGCTCTTAAATTTGTATCAATATGGGTATGATCAGAATAGTAGTAAATTTAAATTTCACAAAGGATTTGAAGCTTTATATCGAGCGAGCGCTTTCGACAGCTGGTCGTACTGTCATCTTCTGGCACTCCTCAAACTGTTTGAGGGCGTTTTTGGGCAACAAATATTCTATTAAAATCTCTAACACATCCCCATGACATTATATTTAAGGAAATATATAGATTTGCCAATGCAAAATATATAGTTAAGAGATTTTTATCATCTACAAATAATTCAATTTGTTCAATCGCGAAATATGCTGCAATAAGTTTCTGGCAAACCCCATCAATATACACATACTAATTCAAAGATTCATCTAATGGTACCTAGAAATTTCACATGATGTGATATCGCTATTCCATCAGTAACATCAATTCTACCTGGAATGTTATTTTTTCTGTCCTGACGTAAATCCATCAATAACCTCTTCGACTCTTGTTAATAGATTTTCCAGTGTAGACGACCCAGTGATTGTCATTATAAGTGAAAGTTCTAGTGCTGATCCCTGAGGAACTCCTAATGTCATACCATGTTCTTTGGACACGGTATCAAATGCCGACCACTCATATAGGAATCAGTTACGGGTTTATGGATTTCAATCATGAAGTATTTTATATCTGACTTGGCCGTAGAAAAAAAGGAAATTACCCGTTAAGATAATATTTAGCAATAAAATATGTATATACAATAACTTCTTATATTTGGATGTCGTTTCAGCAAATAATGCATACTAGTTTCTACTTTTTTTTATTTGGTAAATTTAAGGTTCCAAATATTTTTAAAATCACCTAGGACATTGAAAAATGTATATCTCATAACCATATTTTATCAACGCAAGGACTTTTTAATGATCCCACCTATTTTTGAAATTAGATAAACTATCATATAGCACTCTGAAGTCTTCTAAAAGGTTTATCAAATCAGAGCATCAAACATTTTTCAAATCGGTTTTTATCTAAAATTTTTTACTCAAACAATCAGTTGAGACGATACTCAATTCAAGTTATAGAACCCTAAACTTGTATTTCTGACAGATTCTCAAATCATGATTGATATGAGTTTTTTGGAAGCAATTACGAATATCACAAAGCAGATTATTTTGTAAAATGGAATCAATTAATGTGGAATTTCAATCAACGCCATATACTGCTTTCATTAAACAATACGGTATTGAAAACATAATGATAGAAAATATGAGTAATTAGTTGTTCATTGAAAAAAAAAAGATTTTGGTTTTCTACCTCTCCATGGAAATCTTCCAAAGGAAGAAAGCAATTATTTCCAAAATAAACTAAAAATATCAAGACAGTGAAATAAACTGAAAATATCAAGACAGTGAAATAATTTATTTGCTGAATATATTTTTTCATATCACAATTCGCCTCACACGCTTATATTCACTTGTATTCACATTTGCCTGGTCCAAAATTTGATTAACTAGAAAAAAAAATTCATTTGAATCTTATTTGGACTTTCGGGTAAAAAAATATCATTCCAGTTCACTTCTTCGACTGATACAAAAACTGCTACAAAAAACTGTAGATATTGGAGAAATTATCACAATTCGATATATTGAAATGAAAACATTTGAACATTAGAAAATAAGAGTAAATCTTACCAAGACCAAAAATGTGACACCGAACACAAAAATGAAACAGACCTTCATGATTGAAGTGATGATAATTTCAAAGACTCAAAAAAATTTACTCTTATAAGTATTACGGATAGAGGGGTTATCTAATAGGGTCATATTTGGACAAAATAAACATTCATTGAAACGATTCAATGAAATTCTGAAACTCAATATTCTCGATTTTCAACGCACATGTTTGGTTAGAGTCATATTTATGAATGAAAAAAAAAATTTATACATTCATCTGATTACAAACTAACTTGGCTTCTTGAAAAACTATCAACTAATTCAAAGACACAAAAATAAATATAAGCAACTGTAATTGACTGTTATATACATATTTTAGTCTCACATAATTGTAGTTTTTGGGAAATAAAATACAATCATAGTTTCTCGCTGACAATGCAACTTTCTATATAGTAGAATAATTCTCAAAATCGGTTGAGTAATAATGATAATAATATTGATAATGATATTTATTCACGTAGAAAAGAAGAATATAGAACAATGTAGTAAGAAGATACAGGTGAATAAATAAGAAGAATATAGAACAATGTAGTAAGAAGATACAGGTGAATAAATAAGTACTCGAGAAGTGTTTTTCGAGAAAAGTACATTTCAAATCAATCTTTCACAAACAATTGTAACTTTCTCCTTCATAAATATTAGTTCAGATAATGCATGATATGATTTGCTGAAAATCTATCGAAACATTTTCTAATCACAACAGTTTACAAAGTCGAGACATGTGTTTCAAAACACGAATACAATAGCTTTCTCCAGGCATGTTCAATACCTGATTACTACGTTGTCCTCATAGTAATTTCGATCATAATAACTACGACTAAAATCTACCCCAATCACTAATTTTATCATTACAAAACAAATTCACAAATATGAATTACTCAAATTTATTTAGTCATTGAGCATGTTTCGAATTCTCAAACACCTCTAAAGAAGCAAGTGTATACCCAACTTAACCCTACGCTTTTTTTGGATTGATCCCCAGCCATAGGAATCTTGTATGAATTAAAAGAGGTGTATTTTTCAAGAGAGAAAAAGCAATTGTATCCAAAGCACTTTTTCTTTCTTGTAATTCAATGCTCATGCGAAAGTAGTTGTTTTGAAAAATGTTTTTCCTTCCATTTCGTATCTGAAACTAACCTCTTTGTCTATTGTCTTTGAGAGGTAGAACTGCAACACTTTTTTCGTCGAGCGATTCTTTTCAATTACTAACAAAATATACTTTCACTTTCAGTAATAATGTTGCATTGTGGTAAAAAAAGTGCTTACTATGGTGGAATTGTCACGTTTCCAGAGATAATACATTGAGGAAAATTCATTAAAAAAATGTACAGAGAAACATTGTTTTATTTTCTAACAATTTCAGTTTAGAGTATATAGGGTGCGTATCACTACGTCGAATTCTCACTACAACAAATTTCAAGCTACGTCGAATTATTGTAACGGCGAAATGCATTTCCTCCAGTGACGTCACAAAACACCAGAGTCAGCAAATCTTAGACTGATTCGATATATCGAGATTTCGACGTAATGGTAATTAGAAGTAGCGGCAAATCCAGTTAACGAGAATCCGCCGTAAAAATTAGTGACGCATGATTGTAGGAGCAAGTTTCTTGTGAATACATCGACTCAGAGTATCTGCAGCTTCACCAGCTGTACTACCGTGCCTGTCACCACATTCGTTTACAATTTTATTAACTTCATCAGGACTTAATCTTCCATTCTGACTGAGTTTTGTTCTCAAAGCATCTTTATCAATGTCTCCATCTTCTTTCTGCCAACCAAGTTTGACGTTCATGCAAAGGGAAAAAGGTTTTAATGCGTCTGATTCTCTGCATTCATTGGTGAGTATTTGATGGCCCTCTCTTATTCTAGCAGTATCGAACTGAAATTAGGAAAAATATACATGACAATAATAATAATAAAACGTATTCGCTTGATGGGTATGGAGGTTCCTGACACAAGATGCAGGATTGCCCAACCAGCAAATTTGTTTTATGATTTCATGGTACTGCAACAGTTTTATTTTGTTAGCATTTTATAATATTTTCCAAAATGATGATTGATTATAATTAACGAGCCGTGAATATTTACTACAATTCCAAAACAATAAAATAACTGTTATAAAATCAAATTTATTTCGCGAATATATATGTTCTGTCATCAAGAATAAAATGCAGCATTCAAGGAAAACCAGCTGACATTTATTCAGAGGTCGTGTAATGAAGTATAATTTGTCAGTATATTAAAGAAGAAAGTAATACAAATAAAGAAATTATGAAACAACAAAAATTAATTGGCGCTCCTTGACGACTTGATTGATTCCAGTGGCGCATTTGCTTTTTCAGCTGCAGGAAAACCTGAGAAAACCTGCAGCACCACAAGATTTCTATCTGCCAATATCCTGCCTTGCATAAAACAAAATGTAGGGTGTCTCCAGGGGCTCCACACAATAGATCTGCAAAGGTCGCAGTGTAGTGGCTGTTCAGCACAGAAGCTCCATATTGATCTAATCTAAATATTGGTCATTGGGAAAAAATTGAGAAGAGTGGTGCCTTTAGATGAAGACCAACGTAACCTAGTGCTTAATTTTTTTTGCAGAAAACAGGGAAAGGCTATTGATGATTGAAATCTGTCGATTTAGATGGAGCACCATGTATAAATACCCTCAATCATTTGCTCAAAACTCCTTTGAAATTCAGCCTTAATTATCGATGGAAGAAGCTTCTTGGCCAAAATATCCCTAAATTTAATATTTATCCAAACTATATGTGAGAAATCCTATCTTCATGCAAGCACTTTTGTTGGAATCTTCAGCTTCAAAAGTAGTCCGACTCTGCCGCTATACCATCACTAAGTGTCCCGTAATAGTTTTATAGGGGTAATATACTACCTAAAATACGTTAAAGTGCTTACGCCATTTTAAAATAAGCAGTTTGGAACTTGTGATGCACTGTTTGAAACCTTTGCTGTAGTATTAAATATAATTGGAGTTCTATCCCAATACCAAACCGTTTTTTCAAAACCTCGACACGTGTTTCGATCAACAAGTGGTCATCTTTAAGAAGAAGATCAAACTAAATATACTTACAATGTTATCCTTATTTATAACATAGATCTTCTGCTAGGTACTTGCGTCTTAATTGTCTTAAATTAATTTTACAATGTGGTCTTATGTAATAGTCAGGTGAAACTGATATACCATTTCAACAAGCTGTATAGTATACTATCAAGTATTGGTCCATCATCGTTATTCATAATAATAATATGTTTACCTATTTCTTCACTCTCGTAGGAATCTAGATGCCTGTTGCTAACTAATCTTAATGGACTGAAGTCTATGGAATTATTTTGTTGAAAAATATGATGGGCGACTGCTGATTTTTCCAGTCCATATTTTAGGTGTGCTGAGTGTTCCTTATATCTTATTTTAAAATATATGTTACTCTGTCCATTGTATTTTACATCACAGTCCTTACGTTTAATTTTGTAATTTCCTGGATTCACCACTTCCCTTGGGCCATATAAGTCAGTAAATATCACTTCAACGTGATCTTGGTAGTCTAGTACTCTGTTTAGGCGATAAATAACTACTGATTGCCCAACAAACAGTTTCGAAAATACTAATTTCAAATGCTCTTGTCGGTAGCCAGGCGGTTCGACGTCGGTGCTTTGTTCACTCCCTCGAGTTGACTGCCATGTTGATCGGTAGTTCAAGCCCTAGTCTGAATGATCGATTTTCATTTCCTATAGTCCAACCCGTGTTAGGAATCACACGTTAAAAGGTAAGACCTCGTTAATTCTCAACTCGCACAAGTTTCGACTTCTGAGGGTTGTCGTTCGTAGGGATGCGATACCTGGTTACCGGAAAAACAGATTTTGAATAGATTTTTTAATTGCAGTTCATAAATATCACTCGATAGCGCTCGCCAGTTTCAAATATCGCTATTTTCAAATATCCTGACATTCTAGTGTAATGTCAGGGTAATGGCAAGAGTTGTGAATCACGTTGTATGTGACAGATAAAAATTTGTATTATACATAAATGCAATATTTTGCAATTATATTCTTAACTTACAAATTAGATATTATTATTAGTACTATTTATTTTTGTTCATTGATAATCTTCATTTTGAAAACTTTCGGGTAGTAGGTAAACACTTGATTGATTCGATTCGATTGATATGTCTGACACGCCAAAAAGAAAAAACTAATAGTACAATAGTAGGTAAGCATTTGTCATAGTGAATTTATTTTATATAAATAAAAAGTTGCGAATGAAGTTAATGAATACGACATGAGTGTGAGTCAACAAAAAAATCTGTTTGAAATCTGTTTTTCCGTTAATCACGAGCTATATTCGATACTATGACCAGAAGATACATCCGGAGTCTACGCATGGAAAACAAATATTGTAGATACTTTCAGAAATTAACATAAATGAACGTGGTAGATTTGAAAACTTTTCTACCTAAAAATAACAGACAACAAAAATGTGACCTTAAACTCTAAACGTGAAAGAAACCCAATAAAATTCTGATCTTCCTGGATTCCGTGTGCCCAATCGGTTCGTTAGGCCGCTTGAATTCATTTCCTTACGACTAAGATATCAATTCGGGTTGTATGGTGTCAAAAACAATTATGATGAAATGGTTGAGGTAACTATCGTATTCAATTACACCCAATATCGTCTAAATAACTATCCAATCACCCCATTATATGTTACCATCATTTAAATCATTAAGAAGGGAACAGTGAGCTATCTTTAAAAGATAGATAGATATATTCACATGGCAGACTTTTTCATGGACCTTCAAGTAAACGATATAGAGCAACCTACCTTCCAACACTTCCCCTTTAATAATATTGTTACGAAATATCTAACGCCGCCGCTGACCCAATTCGACGAAGGGACTTCTACCTGAACATTACGTCACACGTACGTTGCCCCTAGGCGATTAACTGGAAAA
>WOGJ01142188.1:0-11206 GCA_015342185.1 Leptinotarsa juncta | reverse complement strand
CGCGTCCAGATATTTTCATGTTTTCATAATGGACATATTTGAAATATTTGAAGATATATTATTTGAAGAGGAAGATGAGATAGATGTTATAAATATTGTGGCAACCCAAGAAGACCCCGACTTTTTCTACCGCTAATCGACACCATGGACATTTGGATAGACCACGAATTCATCAATAGGTTCAGGATGTCAGATTCAGAGTCAGATTATGAACTTATGAAACAAATTGCATATGGCATTTACGACATTTGCGTCAATATACGACGGCAGGTCGATTTCAATTCACTTGTCACATGTCAATGTTGTCGTGTCTACGAGTCTTTAACTGGCAGATACACAAAAGATATTTTAGCATTTTATCGGTTTAAGCCTATGTTCAAATATAATCTTAAACCCAAGTTTAAACTGAACTATAAACGAGACCTATACAACTGGCCCAAAAACTGATTCAGTTAATGAACAGTTTCAAATTATCTGTTATGGATTTTTTTCTGATTGATTTGGCCGTTACTTGATGAAGATCAATAGTTATTTTGAAAACTACACCTCACGATTTGATCTTCATAAACTTTATTTTGAAAAATATATCACAATACGTTTCACTAGCACAGTAGCTTTTACATGTAGTATATAAATATTAATGTAAGGACAACTTGAAGTATAAATCACTTGAAAAATATACTGTGCTATCGAAGCGTGATATATTTTTCAAAATAAAGTTTGTGAAGATCGAATCGTGAGGTGTAGTTTTTTTGAAATCTTTTATGGAGTATTACTGCTAATAATACTTTCAGCACAGGTGTTTTGAGATAATTTTTATTGAAATGACATAGGTAATACTTTGTTGGAATTTCAATACAAAATATCACTTCAACAATTTATTTCTTTAGAGGTTTTCACAGTCACCTTGCGGCAATTCTTCCACGAATTAAAACTGAAAGGTCAAAATTATAGAAGAAGAATTCTGCCTGTACTTTGATCATGAAATTTGAACTTTCTTTTTTTTTCATTCTTTCATTGCGTGAAGTCGTAAAGTGACTCACGCAAGTGACGCAGGGCAAAGCCAGTCGAACATTGGCTCTTGTTTTAAGAGTCAGTAGGGGCTCTGCTGGACTGTCTACTTTGACAGTTTCTATTTCAACTAACCATGAAAATTTGGACAAGTGAACACACATTCAAGTAAATAATTATCGCCTTTTCTTCAAATTGACGCTAATTTTTCCATTGTTTTAGTCACCCCTGGGAGACGGTGGCCACAGCAGCCTGGAGGAAATATCCCAACC
Source organism: Leptinotarsa juncta (assembly GCA_015342185.1). Taxonomy (NCBI): domain Eukaryota; kingdom Metazoa; phylum Arthropoda; class Insecta; order Coleoptera; family Chrysomelidae; genus Leptinotarsa; species Leptinotarsa juncta. The sequence continues at coordinate 9,923 of WOGJ01142188.1, read as the reverse complement.
CCCATAATACTGCAGTTATCGGAACGGACGTTGTAGAAAGAAGGGTTGTGGACGGGGTGTTGCACACTCATAGACTGGTCAGCTCGATTTGGTATTTCCCCAGATGGGCGCAAGCTGTAAGTACATTTGATGCTTGATGTAATGAAAAAAAAAATTACGTCACAATTGTTATTAAATAATAGGTAAACTTTGCTATTCTAAACTTTCGAATTGGACGTCATCTATTGCATGTGTCGAACTTGGCCTCCCTCCAGTTTTTCCATGTGATAGATTAAATTCTAGTTTAAATTTCTCAAGTGATATTTATTATTTTTGGGATGTGATAATTAACAATGATCTTAAGTAAAACGACAAAGCAGTTAATTGAAAAATATTGATCTCGGTATCATATGTAAAATTGTATTCGGACTCACTTTTGGAACACCCACACAAAAAACAATATCTCCTTATTTTACCCATTAATCAGTAAACTATCAAAAGAGCAAAGAGCAAAGGATAACGAATCTATTAATTCCCAGCAAAGATAATTTTTCGATTCGAATCTGTAGTATTCAACTGGTCAACTTCAATTAATCCGACTAGTCGATTGTACTTGGGCACTATTTAGATTGGATGACCATTTTGAACTATAATGACACACTGATTTCTAAAAATTAAAAGATGGCTAACAATTTTCCAAAAGTGAACAGTTTTCTCAAAAACAAGTTTTTGAAATTACTATGGATCTTCATCAAGTAACGGCCGAATCAATCAGAAATAAAAAGAACAGTTTTCAATTACAACAAATCAATTCGAAAAAACAAAAGCAACAAGTGATCCAACTCTGCAGCAACCAAATATCACAGACACAATCCTAATATGTTGATGAAAGTCAACATAACTTTCATGTTTTTCTTGCGATATTACATCTTTTATCAAGGATCAATTGATGAATAAAATAAATAGAAATATTGACAATTTTACCATCTTGTGACAACTTCAGAATTACCACGGCTGTTTATTTTAACACCAATAAAATATTCTATTCTATTCTAGAACTTCTGAAACAACAATGTATCCTAGTAATCACCAGTGTCAATTTTATAGACATCATTGCATTCAGTCCTAGCTCTATTCAATATTGCCAAAATATTTAATGAACAAGTCCAAGTAAACTATGAAGTATCTAGTTTTTCACATTTTTTATCCATGGCCATGTACCGAAATTAAATGAAAGTGATAAATTTGCCATAAGAATGATGACGAAATATCCTGTCTTTTATCCACCTTCTTTGGGTATTTTCACCTTCCAAATTCTGAAAAAATATGAAAATTGTAAAGGAGAACTTTATACAGGTGAAGAAAGGTCAAACTTTTTAGTTTACTCCAATAAGTTACTTCTTGAATATTATATAAAATATTTTTCACAAAGAAAAATGTTCAGTTTATTAGTTCCTCATCGTATTTGACAACTTTGCCAAGAGCTGAGAAATTATACAGATATATTAATGTTTCGGAGGCTAAAATCTGCCTCCGTTTTCAGAATTAGAATAATCTAAAGATATTTGCATTTTTTCTTTTCTGGTTTGCTTCATGTCGAATGAGTTTTGAAATGTGAACTATGTTGTTGATTGACTTTTGAAACATTCGTGTAGTACAAGATGTTCTCTGATATTGCTCTGTTGCAATTTCGCCACTATCTATATTTTTTTTCAAGATAGGTAGCCAAAGTAAGATCCTTTTCTATGGAACTGTTCGCAATACACTTCTCTCCAGATATAAGAATATATGCTGATTTTTGAGTTTACATCTCTTAGAATGGGGTTCTTTAACAAGAATTTTTGTTTTGTTTTATTCAACTTGATGTTCATTGTCTTATTTCAAAATGTGTTCTTACTATTTATATCCTGTTAATTGTCTATTTCTGATATAATCTCGTTCATTTTCACATACTTTTAATGGTCTTGAATTTCACCAATATAACTTTTACTACAATAAACACAAAAAAGTAACTTTTGCTCAATATACTCGGTCTGTTTTTAGAAATTCGTTTCGTGTTTTCTGAAATGACTGTTTTCAAAAAAGTGTGAAAAAGTAATGTTGAAAGTAAAAAGATATAAAGTTACAATAATAAAATCAAACTAGATTTAAAAATCATCATTGCATTTAGACTAACCTTTATAATTAAAGGTATATTTTATTTATACATTGAAACTCACGTGTGTTTTGGTTCAGTTTTATTGGTAATTTCTATCCAATAATTTATCTCACATTTTTTTCTGATCATTAATCATTGTAGTTTAACCTTGATTAAATTGCTGGAATGAGGACCATTTTTCATTTGATTGATATCAGTGACATTGATTCTACAATTGTATATACCAGTAAGTGAAGTTACTAATGGCAAATTTATTCAACAACACAAAAACAAAATCTGTGAAGTATAAACGACAATCATAAATTGTTGATGACAAGCACTAAGTATATGTGATGCTTTAAGGGAATGTATTTGTGAAAGAGTTGCAGTATTTTAAGATAATATAAAAATAAACATCATAATTGTGAGTGTTAGCAAGCTCACAATCTGTGCTTTTTTTCATTCTCTAGTTATCTTCTATTTAATATCTGCCCTTCAATGTACATTTTTTAATTTGTCACATTTTTTTAAATTTTTATTCTTTTTGCTTGAAATCAATTTTAATTTTTACTCAAATATTTCCAGCACCTTATATTCAAGCTGCTGTGATAGTGTTTTTACTAAATAAACATTCACAATCCCTTCTAGCCAATGACTTCATCAGTAAGGAGGTTCAAAATAAATACATTTTATGCTGCCGAAGTCAAGAAACGTATTGATTTAAATCGTAATTTACCTTCAGTTTCTTCAAAAATTAAGAGTAATTTTTTGTATTGTGGTAATTGGCAGTCAGAACTGCCTTTACAATAAGTCAATAAGGATATTTAAAAATTATAATGGTTCTATGTCAGAAAATTCAAATACACCTAGCTTCATATCAAGAAATTTTTGACTAATGCAAAGTCAAATTTCTATTGAATACAATCAATAGGTCTGATAAATGCGAGGCAACTATTTACGTTATTTTCCATTTATAAAGAAGCACAACAGAAGGGCCACTTATTTTTATTATTCATTTCTTGAAAAGTATGACTTTGAAATTAAAAATTTTGACTTTAATATCGAAAATACGACTTTAATTTTTTGTTTCCACGTTCATTACTTATGTTCCATCCTGTTTTAGAGTTCTGTTGAACTTTATGAATTATTTTATTATAAGTAATTCTTTTGCATGCCATTTTTGTTGTTTCAAAGCCAATATTATCATCACGCCATTCTACCCACAAGTATTTATTTGATATTGATAAGCAAATGAACAGAGAGGATATCAAATTTTATTCTGATGCCTTAATGAAATGAAAACTTATCAATAAAATACAATATTGTGCAGAAAACTAAATATACAATGATTATGTTATCTCATTTTTATCTTTTAATGTAACATTTTTGTCATTTACAAAACCAATAAATATAGCTAGGATCAAAGAATATTTCCAAATGAAATATTTTATGAATCCAGGTGATTCAACTGGATGTAATATCTGAAGTTGATTGTTCTTATTGATTTATCAGATATTTGAATAGTTGATGAAGAAGACGGAAACATTTTTAATAATTGATGAAACATTCTGAACGTAGCAAGTAAAATCAATATCCTCTTTGACCTTCTTAAAAATTGAAGAGAATAGATATAGTTTTTGAAAGGCACTGATTGGATTCAACTTTTCCTAAACTATCACACATTCCTTGGAATGATTTTCTTTATCATCATTCAAATTTAATAAGAATATGGTAAATGCTCTCAGTAGAAATGTTCGTTGTTATGGATATGGTTTAAGAGAAACCTTCATTTACAATTTATATGTTTTACCGTCTTTATAAACTTTGATACATTGAAAATGTGGTAAACAAATTGAAATGCATAGGAGAATTTTACGAAGCCAATGTCTAGAGTCTATGTTTTGGTATCACAAATGCAAATTCATTAAATACGGGGTCGATTTTATTTTTTTTATGGGTTTATTCTACAGGAACTTTGAAAATATCAACAGAAACAACAGTCAGTTTGTTTCAGCCAGTTAATGTTTATACAAGGCAAAAATAAGTGAAATTAATTTGTTTCATCATTAACACATTTCTTTTCCCTTCATATTTACTAATATTCAAGATGTACTGAAAGTCGATGCATTAGATGAGCCATCTTTATCTTGGTCCTAAAATTTTCCAAAAGTTTGCTATTTCATTCAACTAATAGATAAATAAGTAATTTATTCAACGTTGATAAGTAAGTACATAAATAGAATAGATCCCAGTTACAAATGAGAACAGACAATACAGACACAGTATTGTGATATGAAGACACTAATATTGATAGGTATGTTGCTTTGCAGATGTTATTATTAAAGTGTCAAATTAAATACACATTGAGGAATTTATTTGTGAATCGGTATATTTTCTTCACTCAAAAAGATGTCCTATTTATTTCAGCTCATTGGTTCTGCCAAAGTATGTTATGCGAGTGAACAATCAGAAGTTAACCCCTCCTCTCGTCACATGATCCTGAAGACCATCAACCTTACATTTTGTCGACACATTGCCGTTGACGAAACCCTGAAGTATGTTCCGCATCCCTCTGATCCGAGCAAAACGCTACTCAAGCAAGAAGCCGTAGTATTGGTCAAAGGTAGGTTTGGATGATTTTGTATTTTGAAAAAAATTAACATTATTCTGTGTAGTAATATTTGTTTTGGCAGAAATGATTAATTTACCAACTAATACCACGACGGATATTGAATTGAATAAAAGTCAATTAGCTTGTTTTTTCATGACACTCCTAGATGAGAGCTATTACTGTCAAAATTTATATTTGTTCAAATTCTATGTTACCTCAGATAGACTACAACCCCCAAAAGTCAAAACTGGTGTGAGCGAGGATTGACAAGTTCTCACCTTTTAACATGAGATTCCTAGCACAGATCAGACGATACTCATGTGTCTTCCGAGAGTTGGGATCGTTCTCTGTAGCTATTGATTGAAATAATTTCAGTACCATTATTTCACGCATAGCAGTACTTGTAGTATAGGGTGGAGTACTTGAAGTATCCAAAGTACTGCAGCTCTGTGTGACATTTAATCAAAGATGTACTTGTTTTCTGGCTAGTCTTGGAAATATCTACTACGTGGAAAAGTTGAGATTTATAGATGTTTCAAATTTTATAGTAAACTAGCTTGTGATTTATAGTTTGGAACCTTTAGTATAGTAATGAATATTACCAAATCGTTATTTTCAACACCTCAACACGTGTTTCAATCACCAGGTGATGCCATCTGTGGGATCCACAGAAAACAAAGGGATTCGTGCAGACCTCTTTTTGTTTCTAATAAAATTTTAATAGTGGTCTCTTAGTGTATATATGAAATAATTTGCCTTCTGTCTAAAAATAAGAACTTGTTTATCAACTCCGCTGATGCAGTTGAATAAGAATCATCTTTAAATTACCACTGCGTTCTTCGACCCTAGTTGAAGATTCAATTATTTACAGTGGTCTTGAAATGTTCAACCACCTTCCAGAAACCATAAAAATCACAAATGACGATAACACTCTCGATAAACTTGCTTTCAGTGAAACTTTACAAATAAATATAATACTGTAATTAATAATAATAATAGTACTTATTGTTGGCATTTACCGCATAAGCAGTCTAAACCTATATCCTTTGTTATAACGCTGCCTCTTAAGGCAGCATTATAACGTTGTCTCTTAAGGCGGCGTTATAAGGATATAGGTTTAGACCGGATATATGTTTAGACCAGCACTTTTATGGTATCGACGAGATATTGATGCTGCTCTATGCTCCGGAGAATATTTTATCGACCATGTTTTTATGCTCATGTTGTTGTCTGTTACTTCCATGTATTTAGTTTGTCCATGTAATATCCTACTTTATACTTTTTATGTATATTTTCAAAGTGCTGTGTTAATACGAATTCATTCTTCAGACAAAAAAGTATATTTTATATTGAACTGAACTTAAGAGACATACATTTATTTGGTTGTCTACAACATGCAGATCTTAATAGAATGCCTACAGTTCTTTTATATAGGTAGACAGAGATGTACATCAAAAAATAAAAGACAACAAAAAGTCTCAAGTATTTCCCTATTTTTGAGTTATAAGAAAGTTATTATACAAACTATAAATAATTGAGCAAAATTTCAACTAAATCAACTTTATAGTTTTTCTCTTCCAGCAAATTTTTGAGGTGATTGTATGAAATGCCTAACTTTTTTATTTATGAACCAATTGAAATTAATCAAGTACTGAATGTTAAGTGAAGTTTACTGTAATACACTAGTGGTTCTTTTACTTTTCTCAAATATCTTGCATGTTCAGACAGCTTACTATTTCATTAAACATATATTGATTGTAATGGATTTGTTCAGTATATTTCTCTCTTGGACGCAGACATCTTGATTTAGATTTATTATTATTATTATTAGGTGTGCCTCTGACCAACTACATGGAAGATCTCCTGACAACCAAGATCTCTACCAATGCCAGCAAAGGTCGTCAAGCTATGGAATGGGTAATAAATAAACTGAATGAAGAAGTAAAGGATCTCACGCGGACTACTGACGAATTCATCTTCCAGTCGAAGAAGTCCCTCGACGGAATTGCGTCCAGCGCAAAGAAGTCCATGGACGATATATCTCATAAAGCGAAGAAGAGCCTTGATGACATGCAACAATTCAATATAAGTTAATTGAAGTCTTTCGTGGTTTGTCTAGCACAATTTTTTCATCATTCTCGTCTGGCTGCCTGTGAGAAAATCGTGATGTATTTAAAGGAAATTATTGAGAGAAAGAAAAAACTTTTCGGTGTTGACAAATCTGGCGAAATTCAGTAAGCAAATCTATTTTTTTGGTTCGTGTAAAGAAACTAAAATGTTTATTGTGTAGAAATATTTAAAGTAAAGTTTTATTATACAATAACTAGTTTAATGCCAACACTAGAAGCAAATTATTTTTACGGCATCGTTATCACTGAAAAACTATCCAACACAGGATATTCCAAGGAGTTCAGGTTATTTTATTTCGAAACTCCGATATTCAGCATCATTATTTTCAGTTTTGCACCGTGGCACTACTCTTTTCCTCTGCAAATTGATTAATTTTCTAACAGGTAGTGAACTCACTGTTCGTTGTTGACAAGTATTAGCATTTTACAAAGTATATATTTGCCAGGTTTTTCCTGCGTATAATGTGATCATAGTACCAATGTAAATAAATATGCCCTGAGATCTTATTTATTGAACATTCCTACAACTGGATGTTTATATTATTTTCTGTATTTCCTAGTTGTATATACACTTAAATGTTAGGTAAACAGTTATGAGTGATTTTCAGTTGAAATTTATGTTGAAAATAAACGTTCCGAGCAAGTATATTTTTGGTATTATTTTTTGAATTGATGAATTAATTTGTTTTGACAATGGAGACATCGTTCAACACATGAGCCTATTGCTACAACATTCTTAGATTTTTGGGTGTCAGATTTAATTTTTTGAAATAATAAATTTTATTGCAAACAAAAAACCTAAAATTTTAAATTGTAAAAATTTAAACAAACCTTTACATGACATTTTTTATTGTTGTTTGGTACCATCTCAGATGAGTTATGAAATTTCAGGTGGTGCAAAAAAAATGGATATTATCCCGAAAAGATATCTGAATGTAATATATAATAAAAAAGTGAAAAATGCACATAAATCAATTATACATTTATAGAATATTTCAAAAAATTTACTCAATATCAACCTTAATGATTATAAATATGATGGAATCGGCCGATACTTGAAAATCCATAACTAACGTATTCTAAAAACACTTTATTGTGTGATTTTCACTAGATAGTTTTACAAAAATGCAACACGTGTTTCGCCATACAACGGTTTCCTCGGGTGTGTCTTAAGACACACCATCGTATGGCGAAACACGTGTTGCGTTTTTGTAAAACTATCTAGTGAAAATCACACAATAAAGTGCTTTTAGAATACGTTAGTTATGGATTTTCATCAAGTATCGGCCGATTCCATCATATATCTTCTAGAATATTTTTATCTATTAGAAGTAAATATGAATGAATTTCACTTAAATGATTGACGTCTGATTTTTATTTGAGCAAATTTGCGACTGTGAGAGAAATGCCATTGCCATGAATGCCTCAGTCGCAAAATTTGTTAAATAAAAAAACAGAGGTCAATCATTTGAGTGACTGGACTATCGATACACTTTGAGAATATCGACCCTTCTCTTATAGCAAAAATCATAAAATGCATATGTTTCGTGGAACAAAAATAATGAAAATTATTGAAATCAACAGAGCTATTCTTGATAATGGAAAAAACCCAAGAAACGGGAAGTCCTGGAAATATTAATTCTTTTTTTACCCATTCGGATTTCTTTCCAATATTATAAAAGGGAATGAAATTCTTTTATAGATCAGTCAGAGAAGCCAAAATAGATGGAATAATAAATTAACGATTCTCTTAGCAGTACAATTGGATAGGAATTTTACGATTCCAAAGTAGTAGAAGTACTACAATCCATTCACTTATGTTTTGCGGCGCATCTGCAATTGCTGCTTGTATTAAATAACAGTTTTCTTTATTATTTCTAATATGAGCAAAAAAAAAAAATAAAAAAAGTGGAATGGACTCAAGAATACCACTGTACTGAATTCAGTCAAAAGCACGTCCCTTTTTTGTTTTGAGTCACTAGGAGGGATATATGTTGCGGATTCGTAATAATACATTTCAAGAATTGAATTGTTTTTGTTTGTTTAGCTCATTGCGACACCATGTAAAAATCAGATTGCTTAAGATTTTCAAACCTATAATTAATCTCTTCATGTGAACTAACTTTTCACTTATCAACTTCTCAATGCCCAATTATTCTACACATGCCTTCTATATAATTCATGAGTCAGGTTTCATTTTTTCCACTCCACGGTGCAACGTATATCCTTGGGCATTAACATAGATTACTGCAATAAAGATAATATTTATTAGAACCGGATACACCCACTCTGATAACGAAACTTCACACTATTATTATTGCCACATTCAAACAATATTTAAACAAAAATTAGACAATGGCTGAAAAATTCTTGTTGTGAATTTCTCTAAATTGATAGAGCAGAAACACTTCTTTATGTCTAATCTGTGTCCATCTCTTATTATTCCAATCATATCAACAATGTTTTCCTTATCTATGCTCAAAGTGTTGGCCAAGCGCTAAGTGGCACCAAAACTCGTTTTGAATATTTCGAATCACTTTTGCCGAAATTAGGGAAATTCACGTTTGATTCCTAACACGGGTTGGACGATAGCAAGTCAAAATCGATCGTTCAGTATGGGGCTTGAACCGTTGACCCACAAGGCGGTCGATTTGAGTGAGTGCCCAAAGCACCCACGTCGAAGAGAGCGGCTAACGACCGACCGGCTAACGACCGACCGGCTACTATAGAAAAATCTATAGTTGTGAGGTTGAGAGATCTGACTTGCATTTCTATCAATCCATCCGTCTGAAAATATATGTTTTTGGTCTCGATATGTTTAGATTGTTTTTGGAGGGATGATCCTATATTTCGATCATGAACAGTTCCAGGCATTAAGTTTTTGTGGACAATATGTGTCCTTTCCTCTTTGCGGATTCTCGTCTGCAAGACAATTCTATCGATTTATATATATATATATATATATATATATATTGTTATGATATATTTATTGATTGTAAGAATTATGACAAATGAGACTAGTTGATAAGTTTGTTCATTTAAAATACAGGTTAGATACTTTACCTTA
>WOGJ01142094.1:0-14452 GCA_015342185.1 Leptinotarsa juncta | reverse complement strand
TCGACACGTGTTTCGATCACCAAGTGATCACCAAGTGATCACCAGATGATCAGATTTCTGTAAAAATAACGATTTGGTGTTTGGGAAAAAACTCCAGTAATATTCACTCTTTCTAGGAGTTCATTATTATTTTCAAGCTAAGTAACTTATCTACGTCCGTGTAAAGGCATATTGGCTATTTTTAGCAGTGTTGAAAGCCAATGTAAACGTACCTAATATATCCAGATATTATTTTTTTTAAATATAACTAAGGCTATGAAAACCACATTTTTCAAATGTCACCTTTGAACCTCAAAATATTTTATGTCTATTTTAGACCATATAAAGTATTGTGCGGTTCCTCAGTATGTAGTATGTAAGTAATACAATTGAAATGCCTGAAAAATTATTCATTCACGTTCACGTACAAAAAATATAGGGAAAAAGTAGTTTAGCTATCCTGCAGGGATCTGACATTTGTGCTTTCACAATCTGAAATGTATTTCAACATCGACCTAATTGCAAACCAGAGTCCAAACACAACGCATTTATGATTCAACACCGGATATCACTGTTTTGATCCGCCATAGACCTCATCAGTGATGCTAGGCTGAACCACAAATGTGTTGCTGGACTCAACAGTTCTCGAATATCAAAGATAAACGAGGTTTCCCAAGAAGGTCAGTTGGAAAGCCAAGCCAAGTTAATTTGTTATCATACATTTTGAGCTATTTTTCTCGATTAGTATAGATATATTTTCCTAATCTAATGGATGAAAAATATATTTAAAAAAACGTGTGCGACTTAGGACCCTCGACAGAAGTGATAACTTGAACTAATCTAAGTTGAAATATTTAATATTGAAATTGTTTAACTTGAGAAAAGCTTAGGTTATTACTTAAATGTTATGTATATTGATATGATAATGTAAGGAAAGGTTATTTATCAATAAAATCTTTCATTATTTATTTCTTGTATGAATATATATATTATAGCTACCATTAGCCAATTATTACTTCGATAGGATACACAAAATTAGAATTATCATTTTCAAGCCACGTTTCACATAATAAAAGGATATTACGTATTTGCTGGTTAGATTTTTATTATAATATATCTATCGCACACTAAACACTAAGCGTTTTTCCGACGAGATAGGAGGAGCCTGCCTTACGCTGACGTATGCGTGAGAGAAAGAGAAGCCAGACAAACTGGCGCCGTTACGCGTTAGGTAAAGAAGCGGTTTACTCTTCTATAAGAAGTTATCACTTCAAAAATATGAACAAAATGAAATAATTTTTCAGGATTGTGTAATAATAAACTGAATCGCACTTTCACAAATTCCAAAAAGCAGCTCAATAATGATTGAGATGTAATCAATACTACTTGCCAATAATTTCATAACTAAATAACTGATTCAACTAAGAAAAACCATTCGATTCTATCTGGCAGTTTTCTGAATTTTTGATTGAATGCATTCTGAAGATTGAGTTTCATACCTTCTTCACATAATTATGAATATATTAGACAAGTGTTTGCAGATGTTTTCATTCACAAAATAAGTTCCATTGAAATTTTTTTCTGTTTGACCAATATGAAAATTGAGGAAAGACACACGAATGAATTTTTATACTTCAAATCTGTTCACAGTGAAATTCATTGTTCACACTACCCGAAATATTATTTTTCCCATAAGCTATACAAAGTTTCTTCTCATAAAACAAGCGACATTTTTGGTGGGTTTGCCAAAGCCGATCAATGTGATGGTACCACCATTTATTGAGTTAACTAGCTATGGTGAATAGATGATTGTCAGGCCAATGATCACGTATGGTGCAATTGCTTGGTGGCGGAAGGCTTTACAGAAAACAGCCCAAGCGAAACTCTCTGGCCTACAGAGACAGGCTTGTCTGGCTATCAGTGGTGCCATCAGTACCACACCGTCAGCGACTATGGAGATCCTTCTAGATCTACCTCCTCTCCACATTTTTCTGAAAAGAGAGACTAGATGGACTGTATATTGTGCACATTGCCAATTGCACAAATCAAGTCAATGCAGAGTGGAACAGACTGTTGGTTGACATTGGAAGTCACAGCATTCTGAAAATGACCTCTGACTTTATGCCTCCAACTGTCAATTACGAACTGCCTTATGAAGTACTATTCCCAAGTAGAGAGGACTGGATCCTGCGGGAGAAGGAAATATTAAGAGCAGATAGTTGTTGGTTCACAGATGGATCAAAAAAATCTTCCGGTTCTGATGCAGGTGTTTTCAGTCGCAGACCCAGGACAGAGTTATCTACCTGCCTAGGAACTTATGCGACTGTTTTTCAAACGGAAATTTACGCTATTGGATAAATCCAACCTCACCCTACTCACAGCCTCCAACCTCACTCACAAGTCAATAAAAATATTCTCGGGCAGTTAAGCCGCGTTGGAAGCTCTTGGCTTCCACCGAGCGACGTCTAAGTTAGTAGCAAACTGCCAAAAAAACTCTCCTCGATAGGAAGACTAAACAGATTGGAAGGCAATGAAGCTGCTGACTCTCTTGCAAAGGAGGGTGCTGCAAGCGGTTTCATTGGACCAGAACCTGTCATTGGCATCGCTTTCGGCTTTGCCAAATAAACATTTACACCTGGATAGCAAGAAGAGTTATGGACTTCTGGCATAATATTCCTGGATTGGCTCACTCCAAGGCGTTTGTTCACCCTTCGAAGCTTGATTCCAGACAGTTGTTGGACTACAGTAGGGATGAACTACGATGTCTAACAGGCCTTCTTACACGTCACTGTCATTTGAATCATCACGTGCAGAGACTTGGACTGTCGGAAGACAGTGTGTGTCGCCTCTGCCTGGAAAATGTTGAAACTGCAGAGCATATACTTTGTGCCTGCCCCGCTGGGGACCGAATGAGGTTCTTTGAGTTCGACAGATCCATACTCTCACCAACTGACCTGAAAGACCACTCACCATACAAACTATTCGGCTCCGTTAAGAAGCTGGGTTTATTTGTCCGAGTGTGAATAGGTGTGAGCCACAATAAACCCTTATCGGTTGCGGTGGAGGGTCGAATAGACCCACTCACTTTAGACCTACCTACACTTGCAGACCGGTTTCGGGCAAGTTGGTCACTCGTCAGTGCAAGGTAGTGTCCATCATCAACATAAAGTTCCCATAACTAAAAATCAGTTTCTTGAAGAATATCATCGTCACCTCCAGAGGCAAATTATAGGTAAATCCATAATTTCATGTTTTATTATTTTCTCGTCTTAGAGATCTCATCCGGACCATATGTCTCCATTACACCACTTCCATTGGTAGTTTTTTGAATATATGAAAATAATAAATTGGTGTAAAATTCAAATTCACAATTATTCTTGGAGTTCTGATAAGAATGGTCGGATAATGAAGACTGAAAACATGAATTCACCTTGCAATCTGAACGAGACCATCTAAAGAAATGGCGTAAAAGGTAGACAACTTATTTTATGATACACAGCACTTCACATTCAACATTATGTTCTCACCTAGTTGATCTCTATTTATACGAAAGAAATATCAACATTAATTGTCAAAACAAACATAATGAAACGTCTTCACACAGACGAAAAGTGATGAATATCGTTCCTCAGAAATGCATAAAATATTCAGTAAATATAGAGATTCAAATTGAAAACATACAGTAAATCTAGTATTTAAAATATAGTTTTTTCAGCAGCTGCTCGTGCTATAATTCAGAAAAAGTTTTATTCTTTCACTAATCTATACCTATAACTCTTCATCATTCATCTCTGTTTCTTCGTACTGGCTAGGACTTACAAGTATGGAGAAACAGAGATGAATAAGTGACTGTTAAGCTGAAATTTAGTATATAGGTGCTTCTTAGGTCTTAGATGCGCACCAAGAAAGGATTTTCAAATATTCCAACTGGGGCGCCCTCGTGGGGGTAAAGGGCGCGTACATGAAACAAAATTATCCTTTCATCATAGTTTCCCCATGCTCCTAAATCTCCAGTAGGTGAATTTATATTAAGTATCAGCATTGCACCCGTGCATAGCTGGGACGGCTCGCTAGAATAAGATAAGATTTGGAAGATATTACTATGATAATATCATTGATAGGAAAATAGCTCTGAATATTCTATGTTAGCATTTTGAAAAGAATTTTCAAATTGTCAAGCACTAGTGAAGTATCACTAACAACCTTTTACTATTTGAATTTATCAGCATGGTGTCCCATCAAAACTCTTTTTCTTCTTTTTAGGTGAATGAAAGATGTACATGAAAATATATTATTTATGCAGCTTGTGAAATGTATGAAGAGCCTTCTGAATTTCGATATGGTAGATAGGTTGGGAGAATTCTCAAAAGAATCCCTTCTATTTATGTATGATGATTATGCTAATTATCATAGTAACAGCAGAAAATATATTTCATCAATCGTTTTCATGGTGAGCTTATCCATAACAAATTTTCCAGAAAAATTGAGATTGAAATTTACTTCAAGTGGAGCTCTCATTTCTCGTCTTTTGCAATCGTTTTATGTTGAACTAGTCTCGAACATATTCAACTAATTGTATGAACATAATTCTTTGGGGACAATCTGCAGAAAATGTGGTATTCATATGATCGATCTCGTAGCAAAATGTTATACCTTTGTGAATATAATGTATGGATTTCACTGTTGAATTAGGATTGTTATACACAGAGCATATAACCTCAACATTCATATCCAGGTATGCGATCTTACAAAATACAAAGAAAAACACAAAGTAGGCTGAGGCAAATGCTTTCAGCCATCTTCCATCCATCTATTTGACAATAGAGTGACTAATAAGGAACTCCCAGAAAGAGTACTTTCTATATTTAAGTCATCACATTTCTTCATACTGCATGAAGAAAAAAAAACTATTTTAGACTACAGTTTGAAAAATCGGAATATAATATTACCATTGGAAGGTGTGTCTTTCTTTCAAGATCTCAAGCTAAAAATCGAGTCCAAAGGGAACACTTCACTCACAAGCCATTACTAGAGGTAGGGTAGGGTAGCGCTTCCTATCTTTAAATTTGAATAAAACAAAGTGTATATGAGATATCATCAAACAGTTTTATTCATTTGAAAGACCTATTGATGCCATTGTGTATGGTATATAAATAACATCGATGTCCGCTACGGCTTCTCTGGGTGGAGCGCATCCGAAACGTACAATTTTCCATGACTCTGGCGCATGAATCAGGCTGAATTTGACCGATGGCAGGGGTTATGTTGGCTTTGAGGACCTCTGTAGTTTGTGGCTTTTTCGCATATATCTGCTACTTGAGAAAATCCCACAAGAAAAAATGTAACGGGGTTAAAACGAACGATCTCGGTGGCCAGTTCACATCACATCACCATGAGATGGTCATGCCTTCAAATCGCTCGACCATAATATCCAATGTGGCGTGAGCCATGTGGCACTTAGCGCGGTCATGTTGGAACCTGGACAATGTCGTTCACGAAGATATATGGATCGATGACGCCGCCAGCCCAAAATCCTCACCAAACCGGAACACCAGAGCCCATTCAGCAAACACACGCTGATGTCTATGGTCGTTTACGTTTCGTTTCTGGGTTAGTTGAGTTTTGTACGAGTGCAGGCCCAAGTCACGACGCGAAATTCGCCAAGTTGTGGTCTGCGAAAGACCGAGTTCTTGTGAGTGATGCTGAATCGGCTACCTTGGATTCTCCTGGACACTCTCACACATAGCGACGATGTTTTCGGTGAATCTTGCGTTTCTTCGACGTACGGGTGTTGGTCGATTGTTAAGTGAACCAGTGGGCTCAAATTTATCTACCATATTGCGAATAGTCCTCTTGGCGGGACGATTATGGCGACCGTAAAATGGGCAAAGCGTGCGATACATTGTCAGAACAGAACACCCATTTTAATAAAACAATTTTATTATTCGCACGTATTATTGAATGCTGCATCCGTCCATGGTGATTTGGCAAAACGGACTGAAGTCGGAAGTCCCTGTTGGAAAATACTATACTAAAATACTATATAATTCTGACGAAACGTCCACCAGCTTTCACTTTTAGTCCTAGAGTGGGATGTTCAAAATCAAAACTTGATCAATTTTTATCGTTCTTATGCCACACTTTGATCATATCCGCTCATGAACCTATTCTTCACGAAGGGACGCGATTCACTGCCTTGCCCTCGAGCTATCTGCCGAAACAGTTGTTGCTCTGAAAACAATTCTGTTCCACGTAGATTTGTATGATCAATTACTTCATCACTTAGTTTTCTGATCCTAAGAAGATCAGTTGGAAACAAAGAGGATTCATTCAAACGATACTAAAATCTCTTCACACAATTTTGCGCTATTGCAATTCATTTCAAACAATACATGCTTCACATCTGATTTCGCAGACCTGTATATGTATAATACCAGACTTTTCGATGCTTTCGTAGTGAGACATGAAAACTACGAACAACAGCAAAGATCCCATTTAATACAGACCGTTCATCACTGTTCATTGAACCAGATTCCTATAATGCAGGAACTTTCCAAGAAAAATTGATATTGGGAATTGATATAGTTCACCTCCTAATGTCGCCAACTTGGATGCTGAGTGTGTAGAAAAAAACTTTTGCAACCTTTACCTAATTTCTGTGAGAATTTTCGCTGTGGTCTGCATATTTTGAAGGCTGACTACTGCGGTAGACAATATCAAAGGCGATGTCGTAACGGTCGCAGTGCCCGAGTTGGTGCCCAAGTTTTTGTTCCCGGCGTTCCAAACGCTGTTACTACAATGGTTTTATATTATTATTAGTAGGCGTGGATTGGTTTCTCTTAATTGGATTACCTGACTTTGTTAGTGTATCATTAAGGACAGGTAGCCAGATTTTATCAATGTTCATTACCTCTTCTTCTGTTTATGTGTCGTTAATGGTAAACGAACAAAGTCAGGTAATCCAAACAAGAGAAACAAAGCCACGCCCACCAATAATAATGTATAACCAGATTCAATTAGCAGCATGCAGAGTTGTCAACCGTAGCGGAATTCCGCTACTGTAGCCGAAGCGGAATTTTCTGCAAATAATCAATATTGAAAAAATATGGAAGAAGAAGAGGCAGTGGACAGCGTTCGCAGCTGACAGCTGACACTTAAATAATTGAATGCATAGTCAATAAGTTATAGTCTTACTAGCTGTGGCCAGCCATTACATGTTGAAAGAGAAGAAGAATATTTTTGGATATTTTCATTCATATCATAAACCATATAACCTCTAATATCTTGAAACTAAAAGTTACGACTGTCTCGAGTTTTATAAATTATACGGAACAAATTACAGTGGAAATGGAAGACAGTTCATCTGATTGTAGCTCGAGCGAAAGAGCTTCCGCAGTTGAAATTGGTGGGAACGGGACAAAAAAAAATCTCGAAAATAAACTTTTTGTCAACATTGGTTGTCTGATTCCAACTTGAAAGTATGGATTAGACCTGTCTCAAAAATTAGGTAACATTCTTTGATTCTTCATTTCTTTCAACATTCAAAACCAACAGCTTTGCCTGCAGGCTTGACCACCCGGTTCGTAATTTCTAACTCACAACTTTCCCAGAAATCAAATAGTGACTCATAAAAAAGGTAACCCGACACGTAACTGTAAGTTCCTAGTACATTAATCCATAATCCAGGATGCGAATAAAGCACAGCCGTAAACACGTAATAAAACGTATTTTATTATTGGAGCAATACGAGTGTATGTATAATAAACACACTGTAATATACGGCTGGCTACATGTAGAATGCAAATACACAGAGAAACTTCAATATTAATAAAGAAGTAGAGTATTAGGCTAACATGAACTTCTCGGATGCATGTAATATTTCCCAATTCTTGCTCTTTATTAAAAAGATTATGACTGCCAATGTCAACATGAAACATGCACGTATGACGTAATATCCAGAACCGGCTCAAATGAGAAGTACCTAATGATTTTAAGATAAGAATCAGCATCAAATTGTGTACATTGATCACGAATGTCTTACGGAAATATTCTAAAGAACTAGTTGAAAAAACTGAAAATTTCTATATTATATTTCAAAATACAGGGTGTAACGTGAGTACGTGTGTACGTGAGTACAAGTGACGTATTCCTGAGACAATTAAAAAAAAAGTCTATATAAACTTGTGTCCGGAAATGCTTCATTTCGGAGAGACATGGTGTTGAAATTGAATGTTTTTGTTCGTTTTTTAAACTTAACTTCTGCAATAAAACAAGTTATTTGCACGAAATTTAGTGGCCGGATTTTTTTGACGTGGGAAATCATAATTCCGTATTAATTTTCTTGTAACATCCAGAGAGCTCTGCGTATGCTGTATTGTCTTCGAGATATCTACAATTTTCTTTATCGATGCTCCTAGGTTCTAAGTGAAGTTGCTAAGGAAACTAAGTATGTGGTGGATCTCGTCAAAATAAACAACTTTTTCTTATGAAATATTTATCGAAAAATCATTCGTTTTCGAGATAAAAATTGTTGAAAATTTTCAAAACATGGTTGGTTTTTGCAATTTTAATTATTTTCATAAAACATTTCATAGAAAAAAGTTGTTTATTTTGACGAGATCCACCACTTTTTGTAATGTTCTTAGCAACTTTACATAGCGCCCTAGGAGGTAAGTTATATGCATCCAATTAGAAAATTGTAAATACCTCTAAAACGATCCCATCCAGCGTCATTGAATAAGTTCACATTTTTTACTTGGAAAAGGTGTGGGAATTAGGTTTTTCCATGAAAAGTACCAAAAGTTCACTGTCAAAAAAGTTAGGGCAATTTCAAATAAATAATGATAGCGTACGCAACGCCTGCAATATTTTACATGAAAATTAATAAAAAATCATGATTTGCAACTTTTCCACGTCGAAGAAACCCCAGGTGCCAAATGCAATTAACTAATGTTTTGTGAAAATGATTTTAAAAAAACAAACACACAAGTTATATAAACTTTTTTTATTACAATTGTCTTGAATATTTTGACAATATTCAATACTTTGAAACCTCTTTAGACTGAACTAAAATTATGACGTTGGATTTATTGATCTGTTTGTAATAATGGTGGAATGATGCCCTCTCTACTCTCGAATCTTAAAATCATACCGGCCTGCCTCACTGAGGCAGACATTTTAGCCGGACAGATGCAGAAGGCTGTCATCATTGGCTCACTGCGCTTGCTCAGGGTACATGATTCTCGGACCCAATGATCACTTACCCCTTGGTGTGGGGAGTGGTCATTGGTTCATAATGCTGGCGCGCCCTCCCAAATGAATTAGGGCTTCGGAGGATAGGGCCGGACCAGCGCATACTTCTGTATAAAAAAATAATAATAATGTTTATTCAAGGAAATAATTCATGAAGAAAACATTGTTACATGAATAATAAGGAGTGAACATTGAAAACATCACGGAAGTATTCAAGATACTCGTATGTGATGATGCTAGAGTTAGAACAAACAAAATATATACATATATTTATAGTACACATACCCGTAAACACCAAAATATACAAAATATACTTACTATCCCCTATATTTGTAAGTAAATAAAAGTACCCTTTCATCATAAAAACTATGGCCAGAATAAGGGTATAGGTAGAATTTTAAGACTTGCAAACACTAACAATGTGGATTTGAAACTGTTTAATTCTTCTTTGGAATCATTTGTCTGAATTTATTGATTATTTTTTAGAAACATATAAAATATAAAAATAAATCGATAAATAATCAGTAAATAAGTAAATAAATCAGTAATAAGAAAAACTAAGTACCAATCTGTATGAAACTAAAGAACCTATAATATGGGGTTTGTTATTTAGAGGGAGCCTCGTTTATCTTTTGTCATTCGAAGATTGAGTCTTCTGTAGATCCCATAAACGGCATCTTCGTAGGGGGAGATTTTGTCACCCTTACCTTCAAGCTTTTTTTTTTTGGGAACAGTTTAGTTGTAAGGCCATCACCACATGCGAGACTTAAGCGTGTGGAAACAGTGCTCTCTGGTGTTATATCACAAGTTCATCTAGTCGCCTTGCAGTGAAAGCTACAGTGTAAGGCAGAGAACGAATCTCGTTCGGTGGTCGATGTTGAAGCTTGGCTTTGTGGAGTCTCGCGTATCTTTGATACTGCCATATAACACCTTGAATTTTGACAGTATTAGATATGACTAAGTGTAAATTAAACGTTTTTTCCAATTCAATAATTCACAATTTTCCTTCCTTTCCATAGAAATCACGAAAAATGTAAAAAGCAATTAAACTCTTTCTCGAAAATTTGATAGAATTTGGCCCAGAACAAATGGATCAAATTCGAAAAACATTTCAAATATTTGGAGCAAAGTAAATGTAATGAGAAAACATAATACATGTTCAAGACCATCTTGATCATCACTAAAAAGCAACTATATTCTAGATTCAGAGTCGTTTCAAAACTATCCATCCACTGAAATTTCAAATTTCCAACAGACTGTTCCAGTCCAACTTCTATAAATGAAACTTTTTGGTATCTCATCTGATTCCGCTGCTTGTGTTTGCATGGATTTTATTTCGTGTAACTGAAAACCCACAAGGGTATCATTCGCACTATTAATTAGTACCGTACCGTTCACATTCACAACAACAGAGAACTCATTTTGTGGCACGAGACTCATTCGAGAGGTGGAAGTTTAATATACAAACTTCATTAGACCGTTTTCAATGAATGGAAGCTTTATTTTACTTTTAAAGGCGTATCATATTCTGAATGTAGCGAGTAGAGCATACATGTTAACAACCTGTTTAATTTAAAATTCCTGTATACATCCAAGTTACACAGAGAAGCATTCATCATTTTGCCGAATTTTATTCATCAGACAGGATATGTACAGATACGGCTTCAGTGTGTGATTTGAAACATTTGAATTATTTTCTGAATATCTACAGAAACTATAATATATTGTCATAGTTATTATAATATATCTCATACTTCAAAATGGTGGCTTACTCAAGAGATTATATGAGTCATATTTTCAAATAATGCACATGAAGATTTCTGTACTTGTGCTGTACTCTTCAATAGAGTGAACAGTATAATCTAAGTTGCTTTAATTGAGAATTTTGTTTGAATAAGACGAATGCATGAACTAAACTACACTGTATAATACTCGACATTCAAATTAAGTATTCATATCAAAATAAGTATTGCGTTATTATTAATGATATTCCTCATATTTTTTCCCAAAAACGAAGGCTTTCTACAATCTCTGTTTGATCTTGCATTATTTTCGTGTTTCTGCACAGCATTGTTAACTTATATATTCTATCAGTGACAATCTGCAAATGAATAAAATGTCAAGACTACAGCACTCTTTTGGGTTTTTCTGGATATTTGATAAAGCTGTTATTTCGAAATTACAAGAACAGCTACATTCTTACTGGATTACAAAAAAATATGACTTGTTTGAAGTCTCTATACAGTTTTAAATAAAAAGAAAAGGTCCAATTTACTTTGGCAATATTTGGACGTTCATCTATTGATATCACGATCTGGTTTCAAGTCCTTCGACTAAATATTCACTTTACAATTCCAAAATACGATATTTTTCATAAAAAAAAATATATCATTTCAATAATTTCATGGCACTGAGATACTCACTCAAAATAATAATAAATAAATGCTTTTATTGAAAGGTTACTCAGTAAAAAGGATACTAATCTAACCTAACAAATGGCAGAATTCTACGTCTGCGCATGATAAATCAAGGCAGAAATTGCTCTTCCATCCAACAATGGTCAGTAATCTCCTAAAAGTTATAATGCGACTTTGCATTACATTTTACTTGAAATGATTCATCCATTAATTTTACAAATTTTTCATATCGCGAGAAATTCGAAACCCTTAAAAATATCAAAAATATTTTTTTGACTTTATCAAAATGTATTATCGGTTCAACTATTTAGTATTACCTGAAAACTACGGAAAATCAATGGATTAATCATTTTAATATCATATAGTTTTGGTTCAAGTGAAATTAAGACAGAAATGGCGGATAATAATTGGTGAAATTAATAATAACCGATGAATTTACTATGAGATTATCACTATAATGGTTTTACAAAAACATCGACATGTGTTCCGCTATACAATAGCTTTCTTAGGCGAGAAAAAATGATAATTAACTAATATTTATAACCATTTTATACTCTACAATATTGAAGTGCAATCGGATAATTGATTATTTCAACTACAGGATTAAGCAGAGGCGAATTATCAATTTCATCTATCGTTAGACATTAGGAATTTTTATATTTAATAATTTCCATACTCACCAACAGGATGAGTTTCAAACTTTCATTCCGGAAATGAAGAGTTTTCAATTCGCAATGATCATTTTTCCTGAGAATAGTACAGCGAACGTGTCGCGAGAGGCAGCACTAGTAGTAGGGACAAACATAAACTATTCATATCCAAAACAGTGTTATTTACGTAATATTATTTATTATTTAATAATATAAATCTGATATAAAAAAACATTTTGTGCTAGTATAATGCCAACAAAGCATTACTGTTTTGCGAAGTGTACGTCGGATAATCGATATCCGGAAGAAAACGTGTTTTTCAAACTATTTATAAAACCTAATATTAATGATGTTAGATGTAAGAAATGGATACATGGTTCGAGGAGAGTGGATTTAACAGTGCAAAAAATAAATAAATATTCATATGTATGTTCTAAACATGAAATGAATAGTAAATTTTTCATAGATAATTACCATTGATTAGAATGAGATATAACCTCAATCGTTTATTAAATTATATTCATTTATTATATTTAATTAAATGTATTTCATTACCATCTATATTTGATTCATATTTTACTCCGAAATAAATCTGAAATTCATAATTATTTTAAATTTCTTTTGTTACGGTTTGAATCTACCGCTACCCTTTTATTAAAGTCTGTATACTAACCCGTCTATTAATGAACTTTTTTCCAGTTACTTTTAAATTACGGCATGCAAGCCAATGTTTTAATGTTACAACATTGTCATTCTTTACAGTTGCAAATTTTAGTTTTGCTCCAGGAACATTTTTTTCTGTTAAAAAACATTCTTTCTTAATTGTACTCTATCATATGTTTATATGAGGATTAAGCAGTGTTTGTCCCTACAGAACTTCTAGCGCTGCTTGTGAGTGATTTTTTGCTCATTAGGAACGTGTTTTTACATTTTTGAATAATACAAATTCCCAAATTAAATTTACTCAGGTTTTTCATAGCTTATTCTTCAATAATAAAATGAAGATTTAGTGAAAAATTCAATCGGCTACAATTTCATGAAGCGATTGCACTTTTCAGCATCTAATAATGCCTTGAAAACATTTTCTTTGATTTCTATTTTATCATATTTTTCAGATTGTGGAAGGTGAAAATATCCAAAGAAGGTCGATGTCGATAAATGCGTCACATTCTTCATAGATCATATCCTAAACAAGTGTTGTTTCTTTATACTATTTATTTATTGAATATATTTCCATTCAAGCTGCCAGACTGTGTGGTCTACCTATGAATGAATCGAACCGACAATGTAGCTCTTTAGTTTTCTGTTACGTAGTCTGGTCAATATAGATATTCGAAGCTACCTAAACTCCCACCAAGCTGAAAATCAGTAATATTGTTTAATATAATATAATTCAACATGAAATTTGAAAGTTCCTCATCTTTCTCCTGTATGGAAAAATTTTTATTCAAGGTCAAAAGTAAAAAAAAATGAGATTTTCAGCAAAATGGTAAGTTTTATTATAAAAATACTTCAGGTAAAAATTGTAGATCATAAAATTACTTTTTTCCTACACTACCTAAGTACACTACCTCATAGGTGGCGTGGAAACGGGTGCATATTATGATGACTACAACGTTTACAACTTTTTGAATCGTTATATCTCAAAAATGGTGGCTCGTAGGAAAAAAGTATTGATACATTCTTGTAGATAATTTTATGATCTACAATATTTTTGTCTGAAGTTATTTTTAATCATATTTTAAACAATCAGTTTGGTGGGAATTTAGGTAGCTTTGCTCTTATTTTTTTGGTCTAATTTAACCGGACTACACATACTCTCTTCCAATAATCCATTTTGTAGCGCTCTTGAGGATAGTCTAATACTTATGATGTCAAATATCTGCTGTTCTCAAAAAGAACAACATCTAAATTTATTTTTGGAAAATACTTGGATAAATAAAAATGCCATCACTTTTCTTACTGTTCTGAAGATGGTAGCACTTTATTAGGAATTCAAAGAAATAAGACAATTATTTTTTTTTTCAGAATTCGTCAAATTGCTGACTTCGTGAAAGAAGAAAATTGAATACAGGTATTATAATGTATAGGTTTATTATTTATGTTGAGAATGATGAGAAATATACTATTCTAGTATTTATCATAAATTAATAT
>WOGJ01141998.1:0-16917 GCA_015342185.1 Leptinotarsa juncta | reverse complement strand
ATCTTGATACAAAAAAGAAGGATGAGGGAATCTTCCAAAGAAAGGAAGGAAGTAAATCTATACATGGATGTGTAGATCATACAAAGAAGTAACTTTCCTTCCTTTCTTTGGAAGATTCCCTCATCCTTCTTTTTTTATCAAGATGGAGTAGTAGAAAGCCAAAAACTTTCTTTCCCAAAAAATAACCTTCTTGGTTACAAAATGTGTTGATCATACCTCATGAGTTCAGTTCAGTCATAAACAATACTTATTATCAACACATTTTTAATGATTAATATTTTTTACAGAGATTTGGAAATTTGTAATGTTATCTCAGAAAAGAATGGCAATGAAGTTCGTTACTACATAGAAATTGTTATGCATTATGCTGGCGTTAGTGCTGTTCTATTGAATCCTGATCCTGTGAAGAAACCACGAGTGAGATGCCAGACTTTTGATATGGCACTTTCTGTTTCCCAACAGATCAACTATGCCAGAAGAATGTATATAGAACATCTTTATACACTAACTAGTGATAATATATCTACAATAGAAGACTGAGTAAAGTTGATTTTTATATATATTTTTTTTAATTTGTTAATAACATTTGAAATATTTATTTAATTATGAATATGCTTGTATAATATAGATACAACTAATAAAATTTCAAGTTGTTATTGTACACTTATGAAGATATTCTTTATTGTCTTATATAAATAACTGATTCATTTATTGCTTTATGAAATATATATTTGAGTATATAAGCAATTGCGTTTGAATTGTCAGCTTCTCTGCAGCAGAAAACACACGCCTAAAAATGAATCAGATTTTCAAATATTCATTGTTAAAATCTTGTCTGAAATATCCTGTGACCTTCTGTGATAACCCTTAGCTCTCGAAGTTGTTCGTCAAACAAAAAAATGTTGATGAAGAACATGTAAAAGAATTAATAGTTTGAAATGAAATCTCATAAAAATTAATGTCTCTGGCGAATGGATCTGGTAAATGACTACCGGAGGACTACTTCCCTGGATAATACCACAATGTACATTGAATATATCCAACTGACATTTCATGTCAGTTGTTCTTAAATTTGATGTAGGATACCTACTTACTGAAAATATGACTTTTTAGTACAGATTTAATATATTAATTGTCCTTAAGTTTCCTGATCTGTTACATGCAGAATTAATGCAGGTAACAAATTACTTGCACAATTTTCAAAATACAGTTATTGAAAGTTGAAATATTTTTGTGAAATTGAGTGTACTGAAGAAATTGTGGTTGAAATCAAGAGGCCAAAAATTATTTAAATTTTCAAAACAGTATAGGATGATCATTTAACAGCCCAGTCAAATACTCAACTTTTTAATATGTCACGTTTTTTGTGGTAAGTAAAGAAATGCCCGAGAATAAATTTTGCAAGCCTTCATTCTGATTCATTTTAAATTTGTTAATTTATTAAGAGTGGAGGTATGTTGAATGAAAATGAAAAATAAATGAAGTTATTTAATAATACCTTCACTATGCAATGCAAAATTTACAGAGGTATTCACTAGAGACATCATTACATCAAATAGTAGATTGTTGCATCTAGTGAATCGTTAGTATGTGTTGACTTACAAACGATAGTATGCATTAAGTAAAATACTGCTTATATATCAATAATTTCAATTAGGCACCTGCATTGCTTTTGTATTTGCATTTTTTTGTCACAAAATGATACAACCATTGGACACTTCCATTCTCAGTAGAAAGAATTGCTAGATCTGTCTTTCCTGGCACATATGATTGAAAGTAAATACATTTTAGTCGGTTTAAATTTATTGAAATTGAGTTAACCTTCAGCAACACTTACTGATATGGTTAGACAAACTGTGTGCTGTCTATATATTCACGAACATATCTTGCCAGAGACAGCTAATACATATACATTAATACGTCATATATTATCACCTATTTTACTCTTGCACCAACTATCTCCGTTTCTGTTCTAATGAAGAGAAGATTATTGAAACTTTCTATGTTTTTTACCACTTTCATTTGTAACTAACGTTCCTGCAGTTTCGTCTTATATGGATATTATCAAACTTATACATTAAATGTATATATTAAACTTATACATTAAATGTATAAGTTTGAAAATGTCCTTATGAGACGAGCCTGCAGTAACGATAGTTACAAATAAAAGTGGTAAAAAACAATTGTTTTCATTATGATTTCCTAACAACCAATGCAACTTCAACCCTCTAAATAGAGGTGTCATTTTTTCAATTTCTAATGGGAATGGGGATACCTCATTGAAAAACAAGTAACAACTATTTCAATTTTTAATTTTTTTCTTCATTTTTAAATGAATTTCAATGTTAGACGAATCAGAAAAGTTACATGTTTACAATTTCCAAAAAGATCAAGTGAACTTTTCATACAACGCACCTTAAAAGTAGACTAAACAAATATTTAATGGAAAATGTTTAAATCCTGGAAGAAGTGATATTTCGTACCGATTATATAAATGATGCTATTGGTGATAGTTTTTTATATTTGCCATTCATCTGGAGCAGTGGTCTAATAGAATTGAAATGAATTCATGCAATCATAGACAAAACTGCATTCGTGAACAATTTATTTTTCAACCTGATAGATTATAAAGAAGAAGAATATTTTATCTTATCTAACATCTCATCCCACATTCCAGATTCCACCGATTTTGATCGGAGCTTTCTTTGAATAACCCTTCTTGTTCAAGTTTTCGCCGCATGCTAAGCAACCACACTTTGCCGGTACAGCTATTTTCTTATTGAACTTTTCTCCATCCTTGCAGGTCAGTTCCACCATTATTGATCCATATTTCACGGTTTGGCAACAGGAACATTCAGACTCATGCATTCCAGAACCTAAAAAAAGAAAGAATGTGAACTAACATATTTTCAAAAGTCATGGAGGGTGTATATCCCATTCGATTTACTTATATGACACATTTCCAACCTTTTCTGAAGCACCTTGTCCATCTAAAGAGGAATAAATTTTAACGTTCTGTTATAAAGAATTATATAAAGATGAGACATTCACATATCTTTTGTTATAAGTATCTTATGTGAAAAAATATACTTTCCCAGCAAATACCACGCTAGATATTGAATTATATCCAACGGACCTTACAGAGGTTAGTCTCTCAGATGTTTCTCATTCATCCAGTAGCAGGACCATTTTACCATATTAAGTGCTATTTATAGTGGTTGACCATGCTGTGTTGAAAACTAATGAAATAATAATTTCTTATTGTGATATAATCACCATCTTCAGTCACTGATAATACATGATGATTGCCGTCAAAGTAATGTGCTTGTCTAGAATATGTACTTTTCCTCCTCAACAGATTTTTATCAGCATCCAAGTTGGTACTCAAATGGGGCCGATCTTTTAATTTTTTATTCATTTATTTGAATTCGTCATAATCTTCATTCATTTTCCAACTCGACTACCAACAAGTTTGACATCAACTTGAATTATTTCCCTATTATATTTTAAGCAAATTACAGTTATGTTGTTTGCCATAGACTCCATGGCAGACAACAACTCTATATGTTATTTGTTTATATATTTTTAAAATAATGTATGTATATTAGGATGTCCTAAAGAAATCAATAAATATATTATTATTAAAAAATAGACTCTAAGAGTTACTATTTTAAAATAATAAAATATATACGTACCAGGGCTAAAGAAAGTAGCTGATTCACAGTTTCCAATACATTCTGTAAAGTTTGTAACTGGTTCTTTGTTAGTGCACTGACCATGACGAGGTAGAGTATAATTCAGCAACCCTACGGTTTTTTCCAGTGGTATAGCTATGGGACTGCAGCGTTCTGAAAAAAAGATTTATTCATTTAAAATAAATGTTTATTCACTTTCAAATATTATTAAAACCAATGATAAGAAACACACAAAGTTTGAGGAGGTTAATTTTCTGTGTGTATACTTGTCCTTTCCTGAATGCTACATTTTTGAATGAATGGTAGGTACATTATATCAGAGAGTCCATGTCAAATGGACAATTTGGCAAAAAAAGTTGGTATAAAACGAAATAAAGTTTTACGACAATGATGAACACAAGAAAATAGCGACCGAATCATTTCCCAATGAAATTTCAGCCAAGAATTTTTGGGGAGACAAAAGGCTAAGTAGATGTGGGAGAACTTGAAAAAAACTAATATGTTGTAATTGAGTTGAGAACAAATATAGAAAGAGAGGTGTCTAGGTTAAAAATGACAAACGGGCGTATAAAAATTAATTTACTCAAACATCAACTCAAGGCCGTACTCTTCAAGAAATGAATATATGTTGTGAATTCAGTAAATTATAATTATAACATGCCAAATTTCATAATTTTGAAATAATTCTTCATGAGTTTATTATTACAGATGGTTCCAAAAGAAAAATTCATCACTGAAATGAATTCATGATTTATCTAGAAATTCTTTCCGGAAATATTTGAATTATATAAAAATTAAACCGAATATAATAGTAGTAATAATGCATCTTGGTCAAAAATCTAGAAGGTTGCCATTTTTTGTTCGCTACGTATACTCAGAGCAGAAGATTCACGGACTCAATGATCACTCACGTCACGGCGTGGTATTTAATCATTAGTTAATCATTCTGGTACCCGCTCCTGATGTCTCCTAGCTTCGAATGACAAGGTTGTCTAGCAAATCCTTTTCAGGAAAACAACAATGATAATTGATGAAAAAAGATGTCATTTTCGGTTTAATTATGTTTTCTTAGGGCACATGAAAACATTTCATTTGAATGAATAAATGAACAGCTGTAGGAAATTGAATGACTTTGATTTATGATATGATTTGGTGTGAGTTGTTTATGATCTCTTTATTTATGTAGGTTTCGGTATGAATAAGTGTTTTTGTATTTTTAATTCCATTTGAAAATGAATGTGCGTTTCAATTTTTTTTCATTTGACAGTGATAGCAGAGGTTGATGTAATTTATATAAGTGAACATTGGGTCTAAGAGTCATGTCCTCTAAACAAGGAATGAAGTTGAGGCGATAATAATCTTCTTTTACGAATACGCCATCTATGGGATCGACAGAAAACTCAGTTCACTCATATCAAAGATAAACAAGGCGACCTGTTGCAAAGCCAAGCTTTGGCGGTTGATGTAACTTGGCTTTGAATTGAGTCTTCTGTAGATCCCATACAAGGCGTCTTTGTAAAAGGAAATCTGTACTCAAAGTTGAACTATCGTAACTGACATTTTGCAAATTTTACAGGAGAGCAGTTGTAACTCAAGTTACTTGAGTTTACCTCTATCATATCATGACACATACATTAAATTCACATTGGCTATGACCCCATTCATTAGCTGTGCAGATACGACAACTATCCACTCAAGAATATACACCTCGATAATGCAGTTATATCAATAACCCCAAAATCGAAAATTTTTTAGTTACGACAGTTTACCTCTCAGGTACAGAAATGTCCTCGCCTCTACTCATTTATTGAGCTTGTTATTTAGGGACAGGTGAGTCCAGGTACACATTCGTGGCTCAATATAGCCCCAATGATGAGGTCTAGAACGGGTTGAAACAGCGCTCTATGTTGGTGGATCACGAATGTTTTGTTTTTGGGCTCTGGTTTCGACCAGACAGGATGAGTCAAGGATGACAGTTGAAAAAAGATTAATTTGTAAAGAGAAATACTAATGAATTTCATAACAAGAAGCAATCTAGAGAAACATTAAAAAATATTTCTTATTTTCGTTATTGTATCAATTTCAAATAGTTTGAAAAATGAATATTTCCTAAACTGTGACATACCATGAAGAAGACAACAAATTCGTGTGACATAAAGCTATTTGAGTTTTTAATTACTATAATTTTTTTATCAAGTTTCATGGTACGTACCCATTGAAGATGAAGTTATGTTACACAATTTGCAACATCCTTCGACATACGTATTTTCCTCAGGACAGTCAATTCGAGGACAAGTTTCTTGGTTCGACACTACAGAGAATTGATCGTTGTACTGATCGCAAGTGAATGTAGTACAGTTATCTGAAGATTTCCAGCTTTCTCCTGGCTCTTTTATGTCTCCATCAACCAAGCAGGCTACTTGCACACAACTTCCACAACAGGTTGTATTTGATTCGACGTATTTGAAACCCTAAAAAATAAAAACTGAAGCTTGTATGATCATTTATAATCAGAATGCAATACTTCTTCATTACTATCAATGACTCAAAATTACTTCAAATTCAAGTTAGTTGCGGACAAAATATTTTCATGGAAAAATAAATTATTTCAAATGGCTACGTGAAAAGACTGATGAATTTAAACATTTTTTGTCAAATACGAAATTTTGATCACTAGATAACATCTGATTATCTTTTTCTTTCATTCTGAGGAGTTTTCAATGGATTTCAATTCATATTGTTTCTTGAAATAATATAAAGAATATTATTTTCATTTGAAAAAATTAACTAAATGACATTTGGGAAATATTTTGGTTTCAGACTTTCATTCAAAACAACAGAGATGTAATGCAGGGTTACTATTATTATATTATTGATTCCTATATGTAATATACATATTTGATATAATTATAAATATTAATACTTTGTATTGTGTGTGCGGTAAATTTGTAGTGTAATTGTTCACTTATTTCACACTATTTAACATGGGCTAGCCACACACTGACAACTCAAAAATGAAAAGAAAAAAATTATTGGATCTATTCCAAACTGCCAAACAATTTATTAAACTGTCCATCTATTATCTTTGTGCAAATCAATGAATGGACGCGTGTTAGGAATCACACGTTAAAAGGTAAGATCTCGTTAATTCTTAGCTCGCACAACTTTCGACTTCTGAGGGTTGTCGTTTGTAGGGGTGCGACAGCTGGTTAACAGAAAAACATATTTGAAACAGATTTTGTTTTTAAACCCATTTTTTTCTATATTCATTTCTATTTTTGAAACAAGATTACAAACACATGCTATCTCGATAAAATCTATTTTGAAACTGATATTGAGCAACTAATTCGTTGCCAGTATATGCAATGGTATATGCAATTATATATTCACATGTACATTTTTTAGTTTTCCTTACCTTTTTACATTCCTTTTTGCAAGTCTCAACTGATTCCTGCTTTCTCGTTTCATTGTCTGAATTCTTGATACATTTGTATGTTTTACATTTATCTCCGTCTGGTGAAGGCCAAGTTTCACCAATCTAAAAAAAAATACGTTTTTATTTTCCTATGCAGTAAAGTTTTTCTTCGGTATTACTGATTTGAAAAAATATGTACAACTCAATTACAGTATATGTATGCCAATTCGAATGGCATAAAAACTAAATAGTTACTGAACGTTGGCAGTTTCTTTGTGTGGCATAGGCGGCGTGGTATAATACGAGGTTTAATCATTATTTTTATGTGGGAGGTTTTATATGCCATTAACTAGTAAATTTGTCATACCCGGTAGGTACATTAGTCTTTTATTTAGCTGTTTGGATTGACTTCGTATAGACTATAACTAAGTAAATGAGTGACTGTTACATTCATAAAAGTTAATCTTGTAAATTATGTGATGTAAAAAAGATAATTTGCTGATTGATAGATTTTACCTCATATTCCCGCTCTTCTACTTTGCAGGCAACTGGAGTATGCAAAGGACAACACTGTCCTTCTATAGGAGATGTTTGAATAACGTAGTTTCTGACTAAATCTTCTGGCACATCCGGACATGTCACAACCACCGCTGCAACTTGTATCTAAAATGAAGAATAATATATTCATTGTTGTTATAATTTAATAATTTCACATATCATTTACCAACACGAATGCAAATTAAAAATGATTCACAACAGTAATAATAATAATTGTAACGAATCTGAAGCCGGCCCTGACAGATATCTCAGTCAGCAAATGACTCATGACTCATCGCAAAAGGAATGAACTTGACAAGTCGCCGCGAAAAGTCTAGGCCACTACCGAAATAACTAGAGAAATCTAGCACGGTCGTTGCCAAGATATAAGCCGGTTTTCCGTCCCGAGATGGAGTCTGTATCTAGAAAGTGAATCGTGCGTTTAAATAAAGAATTAGAACTGTGAAGATAAATTAAGCGTTAGTTGCTAAGTGTTATATATAAATTAGTTGTGACAGTGAAATAGTGTTAAAAATAAATTTGTTTGTGTTGTTATTATTATGTATTGTTACATAATAATAATTCTACAGAAAAAGTGACTTTTTCGGAAGCTGCCCTGATCATTTTAGATCAAAATAATTGAGATTTCTATCACTTACACATAGTAGGTATTGATTTATTAACTAAATAAAATTTCTGAAATATTCGAAGAAAACTTAAGTTTCAAGTAATGAAATAGGTTCGAATGATTCGGAGAAGTATCTCCGAATCAGTACAATAAAACCATCAAATGAGGGAGTCTTATTGAAGTGATAAATAGGCGTAATGCCTAGCCGCACCATGTCATGGTACCAGAAATGGTAAGAGTTATGGCTTTTTACAGCAAAACGTTGGATGATTTCAATAATATTATCAAAAAGACAATCAACGATTTATGAGCCTGAATGTTCAGAAGTTAAATTTAAGCCAATTGAAAATTAAACTAATGGTATTTTTCAAACATACGAACTTCCTCAATATTAAAATCCAATTCAGAATGGGACGAAAAAACCTCGGAACAGTTTGTCATTTATTCAGTTTGTTTTGCCAAATCACCATGGACGGATATATAGTATTCAACAACAGGTGCAAATAATGAAATTGTTTTATCAAAATAGGTGTTCTGTTCGGGCAACGTACGCCCGATTAGCCCATTTTATGTTTCGCCATAGTCGTCCTACCGAGAGGACTATCCACAATGCAGTGGATAAATTTGAGTCCACTGGTTCAGTAAACGATCGACCGACACTCGTACGTTGAAGAAACGCAAGATCTGCCGAAAATATATCTGGTATCTGTGAGATTGTGCAGGAGAATACCAGGCAGTCGATTTGGCGTCGTGTCGCGATGAAACAAACTGATCTTACTTGGGAAGAAACCAATCCACATGAGATCCAAGAGCGTCCAATGCATGGATTCTGGGCTGGTGGCATCATCGTCACATTGATATTCTGGACAACGAATCTGGGAGAGGGTCTTAGGTTAGTGAACATCTCTAGAAAGCCTCCAGTAACATCACTTCAAGATCCCTTGCAACTGAGCTTCTGCTTACAAATGAACTATGTTAGAACCCATCTCTATGAACACAAAATAAATTGTTTTGTGCATACCAACAAATCAGCAGTAGCAGAATTTGTTGTCAGAGAAGGCACCCATGATATAGCATTTGAACAGGCGATAGTCATTCAAAACACAAGGTGAATTCTGAATGAAAAAAAGAGGATTGATTAACATAAATTATGTTTTGATACCCGCACTTCACAACGAACAGATTAGGCCAATTTAATTAACAAATAGAAATGAATTCATTACGACCACCGATGAAACAAGACCGGAGATTTGAACCCCGAAGGACGTATTATGTGCGGCGATGACTAATAGGACACTATGTTCGTTGTCTTACCGCCAGTTGAAATCGAAACTTCGAGCATAAAAACCTACTGACAGGGCCTATAAACCTGGAAAATAGCTTTGACACAGTTATCTCCCGTTAATGTTTACATTGGTCTATCTTTTCATTCCTTACCGTATCATTGCTTTTATCGCAGAAGTAATTAACGCAAAAATCATCAGACTGCCATTCCTCGTCTATTTGCCTCACGGTACCCTCCACTACGCAGGCCACTTGTTTGCAAGAACCGCAGCATTCTTTTGACTCTGGCAATGCCTCGAAGTATTTGAATCCTACATCGCATTTTTTGTCGCAGTTTTTCACTCTGGTTTCCTTCTGGACCCCCGTCGTCGAATTTACGCAGTGGAAGGTCGTACAATAGTCATCTTTGTTCGTCCATTTCTCGCCGATTTTGTAAGATTTTCCATCATGTTTACACCCCGAGCGTTTCACATCTGGACAACACTGTCCATACACCAATTGGTGTACGAGTTCGAATTCGGCGTAGTCAGGATGAGTTTTGGTGGATGGACAGTCGGTGACCGAGCATGAAGGTTGATAGGTTCCTAAACAAATTAGGTGTTATTAGTCTCTTAAAGATCTTTGAAATGAAATGATAAATGGTCATGGAGAAGCTAAAAATGTGACGTTAATAATGACCCTGGCTACACGTTTGACTCTCTAATGAACGTGAAAAACCATAAGAACATTCGAGAATGTTTGAAAGTGGGCAGAAGCAGATTAGATTCGTTCAGAACGTAGATTAGTTCGGACAAACAACGAGCAATAATGGATTGAGGGCAATAACTCTGAATTATAGGTTAGGTTAGGTCCAAAGTGAGTGGGTCTACTCGACCCTCCACCGCAACCCGCAAGAGTTTATTGTTGCTCACACCTCTTCACAAATAAACCCAGCTTCTTGACGAAGCCAATTAGTTTGTATGGGGAGTGGTCTTTTAGGTCAGATGGTAAAAGCACGGCTCTGCCAAACTCTGAAAATATGATTCGGCCCTCAGCGGGGCAGGCACTGCTGTTCCATCATTTCCCGCCAGAGGCGACTCACACTGTTTTCCGACAGTCCGAGTTTCTGCATATGATGATTCCACTGACAGTGACCTATGAGAAAGCCTGTTAGACGTCCTAGTTCATCCCCACTATATATAGTCCAACAACTGTTTGGTATCAAGCTTCGAAGGGTGAATAAACGCCTTCATGCCATCCAGGTATTCAATATTTGTTTGGCAAAGCTTAAAGCGATGCCAATGACATGTTCTGGTCCGATGAAGCTGCTTGCAGCATCCTCCTTTGCAAGGGAGTCAGCAGCCTCATTACCTTCCAAGCCAGTACGGCCAGAAATCCAGACCAGATACAATTTGTTAAGTCTTTCTATCGAGGAGAGTCGTTTTTGTTAATTTGTTACCAATTTAGACGTTACTCGGTAACTTCATAGTTGTTCAGTTCATAGTTAACAGTTGGGGACATACAGTCGGAGGACATTTCCAGAATGCTGTGACTTCCAATGTCAACCAACAGTCTGTTGCACTCTGCATTAAATTGATTTGTACAATTGGCAATGATGAAAGGCTATATGTAGTCCATCCAGCCTCTCTCTCCAGAAAAATGTGGAGGGAAGGTAGATCTAGAAGAATCTTCACGACCGCTGACGGTGTGGTACTGATGGCACCACTGATGGCCAGACAACTATTTCTCTGTAACCCAGAGAGCTTCGCCAGAGCCGTTTTCTGTAAAGCCTTCGGCCACCAGGCAAACATCACATAAATCCAATTGATTTGTTTGCGACCTAAACTCCAAGTTTTACCACAAATCCTTCGACATGTCCAAAAGTCACCTGAATACTCATCAAATCTATTCAACACTGAGATTTTTGTTAACCAAAATAAGTCAATGTTATTTCCTCTATTCCTGATTTTGAAAATTTGTGGTTTATATCTTATTTCTGAACTTTTAGGAAAAAATGTACCCAATTCGTAGCAGTTGACTTTTTTTATCGAATTTAATTTTTGTTGAAAATCAATATCCCAGAGTAGAATATTATTCTACTTTAGCTTTAGCTATTTTTTACATCTTGTTTAAGAGCCTGGGGAGGAGCTATGTAGCCTCGCATATGAAAAAAAGATACCTAATATTCCAGATTTTGGGTGTAACATCATTTTCCAAATGTACTTCATACCACAGAATGGTTTTATCTATTTTGTTAAATCAAAGCGTCCAGAAGGAGAAGGGTCCTTTCTTTTTTTTTCTAAAATGATTTTTTTCGATACGGTAATTCCATCAAAAGTTGTGCTGAAACAATCACCTATTAACTCTATTAGCTCTCTATTTTCTTATGTTCATTATCTTCTTCAATTAAATATTATGTGTTAAGTAATAAACAGAGCATCCACTAAGAAATGAATATTTGATGAAATGGGAAAAATTTGGCTCTGTACACCTAAGTACTTCGAGAAATGAAGAGTAAATGGTATCAATACGTAAGTACATTCAAAATACAGGGCGTCCCACAATGTCTTTTATAAGCAATATTTTTGCTATTCAAAAAGACAGAAAGACGATGAAAAATTCATTGTAAACTAGATCAAAAAGTCTATTACAAAAAATAGCTACTAGAGGCCGCCATTACTGAGATTTCAACCGCCTCTCTTTCCAGAAATAACAGTTCACATTTTACGTAATAAATGAGGCACGGCTTTGTTCTGAATTTGGCAATATGCGGTTAACTATGATAACCTTAAGGTTTCCAATATTCTAGAATTATTATTTAGCAGTACGCAGTAGATTCTCCTTTTCAAGGAAGTAGTTACGTAAAATTCTATATAGAATACTAGTTAAATTATTTGCTGATAATACAACAATTATATACTCTTCGGATAACTTCGACAAAATTCAGGATATTATTAAAACATTTGTACCAATCCTATAATTATTGATAACAATTCAATAAGTTACCAATTCTGATAAATTGTAATTAATGGAAATCTATCGTGGACAAAATATATTGAATAATATTCGAAAAATAGTAGCACCCTTATTAGTATTCTATTTACAATCAGAAACTTCATTTCTACTATATTTTTGAAAAATATTTATTTCACTCTTATACACCCACAACTGCATTATTCTATTTCGATTGGGGAATCAGACAATAAATCCACAATAAAACCTGTGAAATTTTCAGCATACATAAATTATCATACTCAGAACTAGCTGCATCGCTGCTGTTCCAATGTTTGACAGAATCAGAATCAACGAACTTAGGCGTGCGCAGCGTTATAGAACAGTGCTTTCAAAAAATAGATCCACAGCGCCATCTAGTGGCGAGTTGATAGCCTAAAAACCTTCTTTATGAAAAATTACTTATACATGTCAAGTTTCATCACGATTTATTGAGCGATGTAGAAGTTTATCACTTACCAACCAACCAACAAACATCCATTTTTATATATTAGATAAGTGCCATTTTTATACTCGAGATTCTATTAACAAATTATAGTTTGTGGTTTCCTGGTTTTTGGACTTACCCATACTGTTGAGTATACATTTGCATTCTCTACAAGGGCCATCCTTCCACGTTTCATTGGCTCCCATGAGGACCTTTTGTATTTCGAATTCAGTCAGCGCTTTTTCTCCTCCCTTTTCATCAGCTTTGTATTCGGTTTCATATATGCATTTATTTTTGGGTGGCTCACAGGAGTAAATAGGGCAACATTTACTCTCGTCTGCAGTCTTGGTTTGGGAATAAAACTCGGGACACTCATCCGGAAGAGGACAAGTTTCCTTTTTGCAGATCAAATTCAACACAGGGCAACAACTACTCTCATCAATTACTCTCAAATAACCTGGTTCTGGCGGTGTATCTGTTGATTCGTCAATAGGCTCACATTCTTCTTTCGGTTTACATTCGCAGATAAATGCTGGACATCCGTTCAATTTCGAATCTAGTTTCAATATTTGGTCTTTTCCGCAAACTAATTTCTGTGGAGGTTCACAAGTCGGTGCATTGGTCGGCTCAGGTACTAAAAATGATTCAAATTAAATTACATCGTCTAGATTATTGAAAAAATGTTCAACATACTACAAGAATATTTATCGCAGCATTCCTCTTCGCTCTTTGGTAATTTGATGGCATTATAACCTCTTTCACAAATAGTAGACGGGTCAGGGCATTGTTGAGTTTCACATTTAAGAGAAGTTCCCTCGCAAGTGCAGTTTGTACAAGAGTCCTTCTTCCATTTGTCTCCAGGGTGATGGCCTTCTGTGTCACAAACGATACAATCTTTTGGTACTACACAAGTATTGTTGCGGAGGACCTGAAATTTATTAAAACATATTTTGGAGTAACAATATGTAAATAGAAATGCTTTGTGCTGGATATGATCTAATGTATATTTGTTTTTTATTTTCTTTCTTTTTCTACATGAAATGACATGAAACTAATAATAGTTTTAAATTTATTTTCAGCCATTATGATACCCCTTAATGTATAAATAATTCACGAAAATATACAAGAAAATGGTTTACTTTTATCAGTTCTAACAATATAAGTTTAAGTTTGACGATAGTCGTGTCACGAAGTGTTCTGGCGATGCATTGAATTTATTGGAGCCTCTGGAGACACCCTACATTCTGTTTTATAAGAGAGAGGGCACTGTTAGATCAATATCTTTAGATGATGTGGTGCTGCAGCTTTTTCCGGGTTTTCCTGCAGCTGAAAAAGCAAATGCTCCACTGGAATCAACGAAGTCGCCCCGGAGCCCCAATTAATTTTTATTGTTGTTTTAATTTATTTTTAATGAATTATATTAGTACAACAGGAGCAACTTTTTTTTCACATCTTTGAGACCAGACTCATTATAAAGCACAATGATCTGCTGTCAAAATTATTTACTAGGTAGAAAATAATTTGTTTATATGGAGTACTCGATATCTTGAAAAATAAACATTCATTTTGATGTTTTATTTTTCATATATGTTGATTCTCCTCCCAAAATGAAATTGGAAGGTAGTTTAAAACTATATGCTGATTATGATACGCTGTGTGATTACTGAAAAAATGCTCAAGAAATTAAAATAAATATGGATTATGATCTCAATTGGATCTAACTGAGGTTGCAAATAATTCATAAATTGAGATTAAATTCTGATTAAATTATAACATTCATTCGTCAATAATGTTGATTGTCCATGTACGATTATTTGTTAATTTTTTTGTTTATGTCCCGCTATACATTTTTTATCAATAAATGTTAATAAATAAATGATTATTAAAGTAATTATTTTTATCATTATCTTATCATTATCAAGTGACAAATTTCCGTCAATTAAAAAAACACCTATAATCATACCGGTCCATAAAAAATCAAAATATCGCTCCGTGGCCATGCCGAGCAGTTTTAACAGTTGTTTAAGTTGTACCAACATTTTTATCAAGATTTAGGATCCTCTCTGATTTTCAACTTGGTTCTTGCAACGGTAAGTCCTCTTAAACAATTATTCTCTTGTGAATTGAATATTACTGGAGTTTTATCCTAACACCAAACCGTTACTTTTAACACTTCGATACGTGTTTCGATCCCCAAGTTTTCATGTTCAAGAGGAAGATTAAACTAAAACTAAACTAAAATAACAGTTTGGTGTTTGGATGAAACTCAAGTAATATTCATTACTACATCAAAGGTTTCAAACTTATAGATTATTAGGAAACATAAACAAGTCTTTAAATAGTGGTAGGCATGTATAGAGTATCTCTATAAAATATTGAAAATTTTTTTGGGAAGCCACGCCTGAACTTGGGTATATTTATTTTTATTTCAAAGAACTCTCCTCAGTAATATTTTGTTATATTTTTAACGAATTTATTTTTTTATTCGCCTAGTCTAATATTCGACTTCTACGTGATTCTAATATGCAATAATAAAACTTCAAAGCTATGAGGTGATCTATTTTTATTCATTTGAGAGATATTCATTTGATCATTTGACAACTTACCTTATCTGGAGGACAATAACACCCTTCCTGAGGAATACCATGTTTCTTTACACTCTTATTTTTTGTTTGGATGCTCTCGCAGGTTTCAGGAGAACTTGTTCCACATGGATCATAAAATTGGCCGGTAGGACAGCTCTTTGGAGGACAGAACTCATTCCTCCAATTTATACAAAAACCATTACTGGCACAGTCTTTAGCAAAAGCTTCGATTGCTGCACATGATTGTTCCGGATGTCCTCCACATGTATCTTTTCTGCACCACTCCAAGAACAGAGATGGATCTAACACGTTCAAACACTGAAATGTGTCTAAGTTAGTAAGAATACCACTGAGGAAGGTATTGTATAGTGAAACACGTGTTGCGGTTTTGTAAACTGTTCAGTGAAAATCTCATAATAAACTGTAACTTGAATATGTTAATTATAAGGCTGATGTTTTTGCAAAGCATTGAGTTAAGACTGAAAACGAATGTGGTGGACACCTTCTATGTCCAAAAATCTGGGAATCCAAACAGCCACATTATTCGTAGCCAACTTCAATCAATTATTCAATTATAAAATCGACACAGAAATGGATGAAAGTAATAATGGACTAGATGTGAGCACTATATCTCATGAGACAAATTTATAGACAATCCAAATTATGTCGAGAAGAATATGACATAGATCCAGCATGGAGCCCCTACAAACTAGTACAGGAAAGAAGACTGTGTGAATGGTTGTCATGAGGGAGAAAAAATAAAACCAAATAAGCCCATGAAGCTGCACTATTTTTCGGAAACTTGTAAGAAATGGAAAAGTCAGTCGGCTCCCAAGTAGTATAAAAAAAAGAAATTTAATTTCGTACATTTAAATTTTACTGTTTGTCTGTTGGTGTCGAAGCTAGGTTTTACAGAAGAAATTATTACAGAAAATAAGTATTGTTCATAAAAAAAATTGTCGAAGTTAATGACTTTTGACAAAGTAACGGCATATCTGCATATTATTATGCATTCTCTTTTCCACCGAAGAAACGTATACTCGCAAAAACAACACGAAATTAACGTGGTTTGATATACACGCAAGGAAATGAAAATAAATACCAAGACTGCAAAAAAGTCAGCAGTTATGTCTCGAAATCCACATATAAGTAAAAAGTAGGTATTTTATTATTAAATTTAAGTAATGTACTTAAATGTGACGTGACATATGAAAGGTGGCTGCCGTGGCGGTGGCGCGGTAAAATTCAAATTTTCGAATGCGTTCGGTGCCCAATAATGCGTTTGCCATCAAACAAACAATTTAAAAAATTGCTTAAAATCTGTTTTTCCGTTAATCAGCTATCGACCCCATACG
>WOGJ01141958.1:0-12557 GCA_015342185.1 Leptinotarsa juncta | reverse complement strand
TCGTAACCGCTATTTAGGCGGCCTCCGGTCCCTGGGTGGGGCAGTCTGTACTTAGAAAGCGAATGGTAATCAAATTGTGAATATAAATTAAACGTGTGTATATAAATTAGTTAGTGAAATATTGTTAAAATAAATTAGTTCAAGACAGTTAGTTCTTTAATTCGTTACAATATTTTATTCATTAGATTTACCTTACTATTATATAATCACACATTGTAAAATTAATTTAAGACTAGTAGATAAGGCAAATTGTGAAATTAATTTAAGACACTCAAGAACAGATATCTATGGTATAAATAAGGATAGCTTTGTAAGTATGATTTAGTTTGAACTTCTTTTTGAAGATGAACATTTGTGATCGACACACGTATTGAGGTGTTAAAATAACCGTTTGGTGTTGGGAAAAACTTCAGTAATATTCATTACTACACCAAAGGTTGCAAACAGTGAATCACGAGTTGCCTTGTGATTATTATAACTCAATCTACTATTCGGATGTTGTATTTTCAGACGATCCCCTAATGAAGGTTTTCAAGTTCCATTATGAAAATTTATATAAAGTGTACAAGCATATTACTAAAACTCTGCCAGAGTATCGAAACTTCTCAGCAGTGGCAGTACGACGAGTTTGAGTGGTATGGCGCACTTCATTGAAAACTCCTGCGAAAGAAAAGTTCTGAAAGAAAATTATTCGTTCGTTTGGATTACTAGCAGGCCGTAAAACAACGACAGAAACTGAATTCATATAATCGGCTTTTCGCTTCGGAAAATCCCCCGTTGATTAGTATCCGGTATAAATAGGACTAATAAACGAACGTATTGGAGTCACGTCTTCAAATACGGGTGGGTTATTGGCAACAATAATTTTACAGATTGCGCCCTGTTCCACATAAGCGCTAGTAGGTTATTAGGCTTCTGAGTTTATTATCTAATGCAATTGTCTCAAAGATGAAACAAGGATGAATCAGAAAATAAATAATGATTGTTTTTGCCCTGTTTGATTCGTTGAAAATGGCCAGTTTTGTATACATAGCTTGTTGTAGGTTCATTAATAAATACCTTCAATAAATCATCAAAAGTAGTGTTGCCAACTGGATGAACTATAAAGTCGCTAAATATGAACCAAAATTTCGCTATACTGCTTTATATTTCGCTACGCTTGAATATCTTATCCTATCCAAAATTAAATAGACCAGAACTTACAATTTGTAGTTTGTGTAACGTTCAGATATCATAAAAGTGAACTGTCATTAATGTCAGGAAACAGGATCATGGTATTTTCAACCGCGCAACTCAGTAGATGCTACCTAATTTTCTAAATTTACAGCAGTTAATTTTTGAAAGCTGTTGTCTCGAGCAAATATTTCTTAGCTTGAAATAATGATTTTGAAAAGTAAATTCGCTACAGGTCTAATCCATCCTTTCGAATTGGAATCAGATAACCAGTACTAAGATAAAGTTTATTTTTGAAACTTTTTGTATTTTTTGTCATTCCCCTCAATTTCAACTGCGGTAGCTCTTTCACTCGAGCTACAATCAGATGAAGTATCTTCCACTTCCACTGTAATTTGTTCCTTATAATTCATAATACACGAGACAGTCGACAGTTTTAGTTCCAAAATATTGAAGGTTATTTGCTTTATGATAGTAATGAAAATTTCCAAAATTACTAGTCTTCTTCTCTTTCATCATATAATGGCCCCAGCTACTAAGACTATAACGTATTGACTGTGCATTCAATGGTCAGCTGTCAGCTTCGAGTGCCGTCCGCTATATGTTCAAATCCACTACGCCGATACCGTCAAGTAAATTCCGCTACTTTAGCGGAATTCCGCTACGGTTGGCAACTCTGAAAAAAGTGATATGCATGAGTCCGAAGCGGAGAAATAACTTCATTTTGAGAAAATATAAAGTTACTTACATTTTTGATAATAAACTTCTTGAGTTTATTGGTTGAAGTTTGAAAATGTCCAAATAGAACCAAACTGCAGTAACGTTAGTTACAAATGAAAGTGGTAAAAAACATAGAAATTTTCATTTCTCTCTTCATCATGATCTCCTACCGCGTAGTAATGGCTACATCCGTCAATTTATCAATAATTAGATTTTGGATAGTCGTGTCACGAAGTGTTCTGGCGATGTATTGAATCAATTGGAGCCACTGGAGACACCCAACATTTTTATGAAATCAAGATCGTCAGATGATATGGTGCTGCAGGTTTTTCCGGGTTTTCCTGCAGCTGAAAAAGCAAATGAGCCACTGCTACGTTAATGATATCAATATAGGTACCTTCAAAAGGGGTTAGAATATTACATTATTTCATGATTCAAGCCCTACCTGTGACTGGCAACTGGCGGATTATTATTGTGATGCATAGATTACGCACTAGTAGAGGACCAACTACAGTAAACCTCATCATTCTGGAAGGTTCCACAGTCACAGTTGAATTTTTGAAGTCAACACGTGGTTTCTGTGATTTCTTAATATTCTGAGAAAACCTGCATTGGGACATTAACTTCGTTTCAACTGTCGCAATTCGTAAGTTTCATATTTTGTTTTCGTAA
This sequence comes from Leptinotarsa juncta, assembly GCA_015342185.1. Taxonomy (NCBI): domain Eukaryota; kingdom Metazoa; phylum Arthropoda; class Insecta; order Coleoptera; family Chrysomelidae; genus Leptinotarsa; species Leptinotarsa juncta. The sequence continues at coordinate 9,992 of WOGJ01141958.1, read as the reverse complement.
AGTGATGTTTTGGTACCACTGTTTTTATGGATGTTAACAAATAATTTAAAAGTCACCAGTGAAGGTGGCGAGAATGGAACACCATTATTTTACGGTTTTCAATTTGTTTTCGTAAATTTTTATTGATTCCTAGGTAGCTATCTATCATTATATTTTATTTTTACAATATCATGGTCCGTACATACAAAAAGGAGTTGGGTGGGCGGCCCTATCGCAACTATGGCCCCGAGACGTTGGAAAAAGCCCTGACTGAACTGGAGAAAAATACCATATCTTTTAGAAAAGTGAGAAGTGTGTCAAGATGCAACATTGCAACCTACTTAAATGACTTTTGGATCATTATTTTCTTTTTGATGCATGTATGGGATACCAAAAAAATTAAAAGGTCGAGAGCTCAAACAATCAAACGCACTTCAGGTGGCCAAACTGTTTTGAGTAATGAAGAAAAACAGGTGATATGCTCACATGTCATTGCCCTGTCCACATACGGTTTTTCCCGTTACATCCTATAACCTCCGTTTGTTAATCACAGGTTATTTTGTGGGTGAAGAGTTTTTTATCAAGCCACAAAAATATTTCGACTACGCGAAGATATCAGTGCATCTCTAGATATCGGGTTGCACTTGACGAGAATAAAATCTCGGATTTTTTTGATAACTTGGCCATGAAATTGGAGGGTGTTCCACCACAAAATTCGTGGAATTACGATGAATGAAACCTCCAGGATGATCCTGCCTCTAAAACGGTTATTGTGAAGAGAGGTGCAAATATGAGATACCAAAAAAATTAAAAGGTCGAGAGCTCAAACAATCAAACGCACTTCAGGTGGCCAAACTTTTGAGTAATGAAGAAGAACAGGTGATATGCTCACATGTCATTGCCCTGTCCACATACGGTTTTTCCCGTTACATACTATAACCTCCGTTTGTTAATCACAGGTTATTTTGTGGGTGAAGAGTTTTTTATCAAGGCACAAAAATATTTCGAACACGCGAAGATATCAGTGCATCTCTAGATATCGGGTTGCACTTGACGAGAATAAAATCTCGGATTTTTTTAATAACTTGGCCATCAAATTGGAGGGTGTTCCACCATAAAATTCGTGGAATTACGATGAATGAAACCTCCAGGATGATCCAGCCTCTAAAACGGTTATTGTGAAGAGAGGTGCAAAACATCCTGATGTAATTCAGAATGCAACTAAAGCTTCGACTTCTTTCATGTTGTGTGGGAATGCTGTGGTTGATTTGGTCACCATTTATATAACTTAATATCCACCTGGATGGAAGGTTGCCCCCTGGGTCAAGGTACAACCGGTCAAAAAGCAGATGGTTTGACCTAAAGATTTTTGAGGATTGGTTTGAATTCCTAATGCTACCGATTTTTCGAAAACACGACCGTACCAAAGTCTTAATTGGGGATAACCTTAGTTCCCACTTGAGTGGTCATGTTTTGTTGTTGTGTCAAGCTCACATTGTCAAATTCATTGCTCTTCCGCCGCTTTCTCCAATTTTTCTCCAACCACTGGATGTGAAGTTTTTCAAGCCTCTCAAAGGAATCTGAAAAACCGTCATGGACCGATGGAAACGCACACCTGAGTGGTTGAAATTACTAACAGTTCTCAAATCATTTTTTCCCAGTTTAGTATAAAAGTTGCTTAAAGCCCTGGAACCAACCCGTGTTGCCTCAATGCAAGGAGGCTTCAAGGCCTGTGGGATTCACCCATTGTAAAAAATGAAATATTGCAAAGGTTAGCTCCTCCTATATTTGAAACCGCCGATCGCGGAACGCACATTCACAATGTATCAACTTCATTTATGGATGCACTTAATTCTCGACGGCAGGAGATCACTGGTTTCAACAGACCTTCCAGGCGAAGGAAAAAAGTTGATGTTGAGGCAGAAAAATAGATCACGTATAATGATTACGTTAGAGTTTGTACTCATTGATTATTTCCATCACTTAAAAAAAAATCATATTTTAATAGATAATAGAAAAATAAAAAACTCATTAAACAAATAACGGATTGTTTGTTGAGAACAAAATATTCAACATGTCCTCAATTATTCTCATGACACAAATAAATATGGAGTTCACTCATATAAATGGAATGAAAATGAAAACAGACTCGTTCAGAGCGTAACTAATACTGCGGACAAACATCGAATCATTCCTTCAAACGATTTAAAAAAAGACCAATCAGAGATATAACCAAAACAAAAGTCAAGCCGCAGCATTCATAAACTATATTTCAATAACTTCATTACAAAACATCTATACCGGCCATCTCTATTCCGGATATCTTTTTGACAAACTCTCCGGATCCCGTTACAATTCATTCCAGAAAAAACTAAAGGCAACCCCATAATTCGATTTGAAACAGGATACATCTGCGGGAAAGGTAATCTGATTATAGTTGAAACGAAAGAGATATTCAATATGTAATATTCCATTCAAGTAATGGAAAACCCATACAGTTTTTTTCTTATTCTTTTCCTGAAGCAATTCAGGAGAAAATGTTCCATTAATCTAGGATAATGACGTGGATGAATTGGAACAACCATATACCAAATGAGATGAATTCTGGAACATTTTTTATAAAATGTTGTGGAAATATCGGTGTTTGTTCATACTTCAAAAACTTTTCATAGATTTTTTTCGAATTGAAGAGAAAGAGATATAATTTGTGTTATGTAGTCCTGAAAGTAGTTCAATGCAGTAATTCAATTATTATTGTACCTGAGGAAAATTTTTAATTGATATTTGTCCGAATTGTTTACATTTTCTTTCAGGTTTCCAGGAAATACCGCAGCCTCATGATTTATTAATTTACAAACTTATAAAATAAAATGAAATTTCTCAAACTTGCAAGATGCAAATGATGAAGACCATCATTTTTTTTTAATAAAGTAAATTTTATTCAGGTAAGCATAATCTACAATATGAATTCAAAATTGAAACTAGATAACTTGAGAAACTAGAAAAAAACTGGAAATTGTGTGTCCAGCAATGCTTTTGTTGTAGTCATCAACCTGGATTACATTAATTATTCACATACTGAGTGATGAATAGAAAGAAGGAAAAAAGAAGGGAAAGAGAATATAGTTATTTATTGTATTTTCTATTTCTTCTTATTATTCGAGTTCGTATACGGTTTTTAGTTTGTTATAATTTTGGTTCACATATTCTTTCAGTATTGATTTCATTTCAAGTTCAGTAGGAATGACTATGATTTCTCTAGGGACTAGGTTTAATAATTTTGGATCGAAGTATGACATAAATTGGTGTGTGTGTGTGTTAGTCTACAGACTAACACACACACAACATTTAACACACAACAAACTAACATTTGTTTTATTTTCAGATATATTATGTGTGTTGTAAGTATAACTTATCTGAGAGATGGATGTATTTTGCATCCATATTAGGCATTGATAGGTATAAATTTTATTCACATCAAATAAGCCAGTTTCTTTGTGAAGGTCTTCAGTTGAGTACCTTCTATTTTTCTTGAAAATTATTTTCAATATTGTATTTTGCATGACCTCCAGAACGTGTATAGTGTTTCACCGAGACCACCCCATATAATATATAGTACCTCAATAAAGATTTAGCGAGTGAATTATAAATCATAAGTAAACGTTTTTTAATATTTAGATTTCTGATTTGATAGAATTTATAAACTAACTTATTGAGCCTCTTAACTGTGTTGTCAATGTGTTCTTCCCATCGCAGGTGATGGTCCACATATACAGTCAAATACTTCATGTTGTCAACTTTTTCAATTATTGGACATGAACACTGCGTGGGGTTCGGCAGATATGAACAGTTAGAGTGTTACTTAAGGGTTAGTCTTTTTTGCTGTGGTGAATGCAATGAACTCAGTTTTTCCCACATTAAGATTCAGGAAACTCACGTTCAACCAAGAGAGTATATATTTGAGCCCTGTTTCAGCTTTCTCATATACTTTATCCCAGGAATCAACTTTAAATAAAAGTGCTGTATGGTATGCGTAAGATATTATTCTGCATTGATATTACGAAGTTTATAAAAATTGTTAATATAGATCAAAAATAAAATAGGACCCAGCACTGTCCCCTGGGGTACGCCCATGTTGACACGTACTGTTTATTTTAATCTTTCGATTTCTATCAGATATATAGTTTTTGAAATATTCTAAAGTTGTACCTCTAACTCCTACAGTTTCTAAACGGTCCAGAAGAATTTGATGGTTGACAGTATCAAAGGCTTTAGCCAAACTCTTTTTTTGTCATTGAAATTGTACCAAACAGTGTCAACCAATTGTAAGAAAATTGTATTTTCGGTTGACATATGTTCTCCGAAACCAAACTAACCTTCAAATAAAATATAATTTTGTTCTAAAAAATCAAGTAGTCTATTTTTCAAGACCTTTTCGAAAATCTTGGTAAATTTATGGATAATGGTTATTAGTTTGTAATTTGTCACCTGTTTTAAAATCTGGGGTTGTTATCGATTCTTTGAAAGCGGCTAATATATTTCCTATCATGAAGCATACATTAAGATATGACAGACAGGACTCAATAGAAGTAAACTATGTCTTTTTATAAACTGGACCGTTATGAAGAGCTGTTGTTTTTCAATCTAGATGTTATCTTGATGACTTCATTTTTTGATACTGGGTTCAGAAAAAGGGATTTTGAGATATTGAATTCAATTTTCGATATAATGTCATGTTTATCGATTTTATTTGACATTTTATTTATCTTTCTTTGTTCATCATTTCGTTTAAACTTTGCTACATTTTTTATAATTATGTTGAGCGTCGTGAATCTTATTTATATAGTGATTTTTATGCAATTTTATCATATTGTTGAGATAGTTTCTATTATTATTATTATATTCTACCTGTAGTTCTTCGGTATATCGTTTATTCTATATTTTTTTTCAGGCTGTCACTATATCTAATTGATGTTACCAGACCTAAGGTATAAGAGGTATTCCACCGAAAATCGCTCTTCCAATTGAAAATAATGTATTTGGAACGAAGAGAACTTTCAAAGAGCATGTACTCTAAATCACTAAATCAACCTGAATGAAGGTATTTATACTTGGAGTAACTTTGAAGATCTGTCTGTTTAAAATCTGTTTTTCCGTTAATCAGCTGTCGCCCCAATACGAACGACACAACTCTCATAAGTTGAGAAACTTGTGCGAGCTAAGGACTAACAAGGTCTTACCTTTCAACGTGAGATTCCTAACACGGTTGCAGAATAATTCCAGCTTCAACCAGATAAATTCTCTCGAGAAAAATATCTGGTCGAGACGGGAATCGAATCCGCCTCAACCAGATATTTGTTTCGATTCATAGTATCGTTTAATGTTATAGTCTTTGAGAATAGCTATGATTTCATTACAAATTAAACATAGCGCCTTCTTACTGAACTCAATCACAAAATACTGAAAGTTCCATTTTTCTCGGAACGTTCTGCATTCACTGTCGATTTTTCGCTTCTTTTCCATACTAACAAATCACACATAAAAACAATAAGTCAAATCAAAATACTTTTATTGACGGGTGTTACTTTATTTCACAATATATAGTTTCGCTTCCTTCGCCTTTCCTACGCAGACTAACTCGCAGTTGCGCCGCTAGCCTTTATATATGCAATTATTACTGCCATCTCGAGGTGATCCGAATACACTAGCTAGAACCAGAACTTTCTCGAACCAACGCGGTATTTCCAAATATTTAATAACGCTTAATGCCACCTAGCGGGTAGCTGAAAAAGATAGTACATAGTACCACTACTCGCCGCTAGATGTCGTTAAGTGCCACAATACATAATAATAATTGAATTGCAAAAAAGTGTAAGTTTGCTTAGGTCACGCACTTTGCGACTATCCTAGTCTAGAAATATAATTAAGGGCAGAAATTGGAAAATGGAACAAACTGAAATAATCATTATGGCTCGTAGGCTTCAAAGTTTGGAGACCTCTGGTCTATCCAGTACCGAGAAATAATCAAAGTACACTATTCAGTACATTATGTACTGTAATTCTTGAAAGGTTTCAATTTTTGGATAGTTTCATGTATATACTGTTTTGTGTGAAATACTGATACTAACATTTTTTAAGTGAGTATTTTTGTATCTGAATAATCAACTTTGAATCCTGATACTCAACAAATAATAATTTGTTTTTTAAGTTTAAATTAGTTCAATTACTCTTAATAGTTAAAATTAGAACTTAAGTATCTACAATATTTTTTTCTAATAATTACTCAATCTTTCTACCTATTGTAATGAAACTAGATTTGTTTATTATTAGTTCTAGAGGTGTCGCCGCGGTACATTCACACACTATTATTATTATTAGATATTTTTGAAATGAAATTTGGCAACACCGTGTCATCAATGCAATAAAAATTGAGTTAACTCTAAAATAAATTTAGAAGTTTTTATAAGTCATCGAGAGAAAAGTCTGTTTATCATTTATCTCAAAATTAAGATGCTATTCTAGATACAATTTCGTTCTATTATTACATTGTTTTCGAGTTGTAAGAGTACACGTGCAATCAATTATCAATCTCGATGATAAACCGACCTTGCTTATTATGCTTATTAACACAATATTGGATTTTAAAAATTGTAAAGTCTATCTTGAAATATTCTAGTAAACAATCTTGTCGTAAATATTTTGCATTGGTTGTTTCAACACACGGGCAGAAAAGTACCGGGCCTAGGAAAGAAAACGAGTTGTTTTTATTAAAATTTGTTTTACTCCTCAACGTAATCTTCATCAAGAGCCATACAATCATTCCAGCAACGCTCTAACATTTCAATACCAATTTTGTAGAACGATTTATCTTTGCCTCAAAATAGGCCTTAGTTTCAGCAATAACCTCTTCATTCGAGGAAAGTTTCTTACTGGTGAGCATTTTTTTGAGGTCTGCGAGCCACCAGTAGTCACTGGGAGCCAAATCTGGCGAATCCGGTGGATGTGGGAGCAAGTCATTCGTTTGATTGACTTGTGGACGGTTTGGACGAGGTTAACCAGTTGCTCTGTTAACCAGATGGATCCATGTTTCATTCATTGTTACATATCTACGCAAATAAATCCGGTTTGTTATATTAAAACATGTCAAACGCTGCTAAGAATCTTCAAGACGTTCTTGTTTTTAGTCAAAAGTGATCAGTCAAATGCTCATGTAATATAAAGCCAACATGTTCTTTTGATTTCTTTACAATGTCAGCTAACTTACTTAAGTTCACTTTTCGATCATTTAAAACGATTTTGAGGATCTTTTATATTTTTGATCCATTGTGTTGAAAATAACAAAAGTAGTGTCAATCTTAGCACAATGAGTCACAGACTTTTGAGTAGAATATAAAATTTCAACAGCTTTCTTTTGTAGGTTATTAATAACTGAAAAAGCGGTGAAAGCAATAAGACTAGCTCCATCTATGTGTTGACTTCAAATTTTTAAGTCTATGTAGTTAATAGGTCATGCGTTCCGCTGATTTAAAAAACTTTTTAGCTGTGAAATAATTGTATTTTTGAAAGTGCTGCATTTTTTCCAAGTGTGCCCAGTTCTAATTCATATGGAGCATTGAAAATGACAATTTTAGATATTTTTACGACTGACAGTAATCAAGAAATGTAATTTTCAGTTGTTCAATCAGATTTTCATTCTGATCAAAGCAAAAAGCAAGCATATCATTGTCATGAACAAGCGTTTGTGATTTCAGCAGACGAATCGGCAATAGTCGTTCATGATTTAAAATAGTGGCTGTCCTAAACCATGCAGACAGGTCGTGGGAGCAGAGAAAATAGAATTCGCACATATTAGCAACGTCTCATCTAAAAGCGATGCCGACAACGGCACGTGGCTACTAAAAAAAATCAAATGAACCATTATAGCGGTGCAAATAATAACATATATTTGTATCTCAATATTTTTTGTCATTATTGGATGCTGAGAAGACCCACGAAAGTTTTATGTACGCTGAGATTTGCCATCATTGGCGTATCGCTGCTAAGAAAGTTCGTTGTTCTTTTCTTCACGCCATTTCATTTAGTAATGAAGTTGCAGTTAAAACACGAATTAACATGCATTTTTTCAAGTTCTGTTGGTTGAAGTAGTAGCTACCCTTAAAAAATACGTTAGTAGCTTTTTTGTCGATTGAAATCATCTATTAACAATCTCACTATCAACGAGAGACGAATATACATGAAAAGGGCAGAAAATGCTTCAATTCGTGGTGGAGGGAACAAACGCAAAGTGCATGTGTGGTTTCATCATGATCTTCTTCAGTTTTCAATATTTATTGGCTTTGACTATCAGTACTCATCAGTGAAAAGATTCTTCATGATATTGATCAGATTTGAAATTTTTTGAAGGAGGCGCAAGACAACATAAAATCGTGCAATATGTGGTGCAATTGTAAAATGTGAAACAACGCTGCTATCAGGTCAAAGTTTTTCATCTATTTTCTTTTCTGACCTAATTCGTTTATTTCATCTATCTGCTTTTTCTTTGTCTTCCTTTCTTCTTTTCCAGGAATCTATTTGTTTGAACTACTATTTTGGGAATATCATTTAGAATTGTTTCATTACCACTCTATTTTTTGGGTTTTGTCTCAATTTTTCGTTTTTCACCTTGTCCATATAAGTTATTCAAACATTTTTTCTGAGAAAATCTTTTTCCATTATTGTGATTTTCAAGCTTTTAAGTATAATCCATGATTCGCTCGCATATGTTATTGTTGAAATAACTACGATTGTTGTTTTACTTCTTTCTTCTTAAAAAAAATTGTTGATATGATTACCTTTCTTTCTGATCCCTTCCTTCAACCCTATCCTTATTATCATTGCCAGATCCTTATTATCTTTCCGTTGACTTTTTCTGTTTTTTAATCTTTTAGATCTTTTCATTCTTCTGTTATGTTTACATCATACCATATTAATTCTGTAGTTATTTTTCCACATTTTTAGGGTATTCTTTGTCTTATATATCCTTTATTTCAAACTATCTTCACCTTTTTTTTCGTACCATTCATCATACCATGAAATTCCAATATTGTGTATTTTTCAATCTGAATTTTTCAACAAAATTTTCGCAGTTTTTTCCTTTATGTTTTCTTAGTTATACCTATTCACAATAGTCGTGGTTTTGTTTTATTTTCTCGTGTGAGTATGTTACTTTTCATTCTTTTTTGAGTACATTTACAAATTCCACTATTTCGTTCTTTTTTGGTTTTCATTGTGTTTTGGCAGTACACATTTTAATACAGAGAGTTGTACATTATGCTCTTGAAAAATCTCTATCATTCATTGTAACATTTCATTTTTCAACTTTTCATTTTATACGGTTTTCGACACAATCTGAACACATAGAAACCCTTTTTTTCACATATAGTCAGTGGACATACTTGAAGACTGGCTATGAATCAACAGAAAACAACTACTCCCTTGGCTAATACCACGAAGGGTGTTGGATTATATCCGACAGGATTCTTCACTGAAATTACTCCTGGATATTCCTGCATATAAAGAAACTACATTGGAGCATCCCTTGTTAAGATACATCCCCTTAAAGGGAGGAATCACCTTCTTAAATGTTTTAAACTTATTCAGTTACACCCTGTATATGCTTGAAGGGACGGATGCAACAGGTGGTAGCATTGCCTGAACTTTTAACCGATACCAATTCCATGTGTGAAGGATACATTTTTGAAAGTGTCTTTCCATGCACACAATGGTGATTTAAATAGAGGTTTTTGAGAATCGTCCAACAGGATGAATTCCAACTTTTAAGGTACATATAAATATTGATTTAAAAGCGGATTATACCGGGTGTCCCACATTTTATGTGACAGGCAATATCTGGTTTGTTGAAGGAGATACACAAAAAAGTTTCATACAAAAGTTTTAGGAGTTCATGAGAGCTATATTTTGATATAATTTTTAAATATACAGGGTGTTTGGTGTAGGTGCTACAGACCAAAATT
>WOGJ01141819.1:0-13561 GCA_015342185.1 Leptinotarsa juncta | reverse complement strand
AAAGATATTTGTAAAAATTGGCTTGTCCGTTGAAATAAATAAATAAATAAATAAATAAACAATGTGGGAGATGTAAATTATGAGTTATTTTTACTAAAGGCCAATGTTTTAATTTGTCTTCCATCCCTCATGGTTTTTACAAACATTACAGTAAATTTGTATTCTAACACTATAACCATTTCTTTGTAGGAGACAGTAGATCAAATTCTTCCCACGGCTCACAAGAAAACATATCAAACTCGAATAGCATCCCCCACTATACGATACCTTCTATAGCGGTATTGAGTCCGAACAACAGCCGCCCCCCAGATATGCTGCTTTCGGAGGCTCCACCATCGACGTCGCCGCCACAAAAATCTTCCCTCGGGAGTAACAAGAGAGAAACCGAATCCAATGACAAAGACAAAAACGCCAAGATGGTTAAGTTGTCCGAACCCGGGCAGCGCTACGAGAAGGAGAATGTTGATCCCAGGAGAGTACCCACCACGGTAAGTTCACCATAAGTTCAGAATAGATAGATAGATAGATAAATAGATTTATTTGATCATGTTATATGTGATAACAGTTATCACCCGAAGACGATTTTGGATACTATCAATCGAAACGCCGTGACATAACTTGGTTTGAAATCTTTTTATTTTTTCAATTTTGTTTTCATTTTTGTTAATAATAATTTGTTTAATATTTACTTTATTTTTCAGTTTTTATTAATATTTTAATTTTATTTGTTTGGTTGTAGCTTGTATGTTAATTCTTTGTAATTTCAGTTTTTTTTAATAAAATTGTTATTTTCGGTTAATCTTATTAATTTTCTAATATTTTTTCCAAAGTTTTCAAATAAATTTATATTAGATTAGACAATGGAAGTCCGAACGGATGAAATACAAGGATATGATAAATATTCATGCAGAATCCTACGTTATGGGCGATATTCAAATTATTGACAAATTGCCTCGTACTTATTTCAGGATTTTCGTCCACTGAATTTAAAACAGTTGCCGCCAATTTATGGAGTTCTTGCAGTCCAAACATTTTGTTTCACAAAATCATCTGTGGTTGTTTGAAATAGAGCATCAAAACATTCCATTTGGAAAGCGCTCTTGATAGTATGACTTTATATGCGTCCCTGTAAGTAAGACCTTACAAGTAATGCATGTCTGTCAACTCGGTATTTGTAGCATTTACCATTAAATAAGTTTTTATGGCGTGAATAATGTAACGTATCTAGCTACGGAAGTTTCCAAATTGTTTATGTTGACAATGAAATAAGCACTCTAGATGTGTGTAGCCCACAAAATAATCCTACTACACTTCAACAGCTGATTTCGCTTAGGAACAAGCAAATGAATGCATTTTAGCGCCAGACGAAAAAAGATAGGAGACGATTTTTATGAAAAGGGTAATTACAAAACTAAAATTTATTTGGAAAGAGGACAGTGACATATCATGATTTCGTTAAAAATGATGGTATGTCATGTTAACAGGGACGCCACTGATGAACATTGAGAATCCTGCAGCATGGAAAAAATCTATTTTTATGCGTATTTGCTGGGGAAAAATGATCATGCTTTTTTGAGACAATGAAAGTGCGAATCAATAACATTTAGTTAAAGAATTATGTGAGGACAACAAAGTGTCTACTCTGCTTCCTTGAGTTAACAGACTTCTGTTTTCGACCGTTTTGATTTGTATTTTATAGGATATTCCATTCCACCTTCATACTATATTGTATGCTAACAATAAAAATACCTATGTTGATTGCTAATGTGAAAAATGCCCAAAGAGCAAAGATTTTAATTTGTCTTATGTTCACAATTAAATTACAAATACTCACTCTTTAGCAGCTTTTCTCTTGTGGTCGCTAATTTTGTTATTCACACTGAAATAATCGGATTGGTCTGGACTCTCCTTAGCTTTTTCATGATAGAGTTTTATATGGCTTGGCATGCTGACGGGCAAAACTTTTTTTTTGCATAAGTCACAAGCAACTTTTGCTTCATGGACACCACATTGGGATCGATGCGATAAAAAACCAATGACAGATTTCTTGACTGTCTCACATCTGTCGCAGAACAAAGGCCTCTTCATTTTGTACATGTTATTTAGAACGGATAAAACATATTCTTTGTCGTTCAGATCCTAACAGATTTCAACACAATCATTACAGAATGCCAATAAAAAAAGATTGTTTATCAAATTAATGAAAAAAAAAAAACATATGTTCATTCTTACCAGTGGAAAATCTCCCACTCTCCAAGCGAGAGTGTTGTGACGTTTCATCTTGTGATTTAACCAATTTTTGCGCTCTACTTGCAAGTTGCAGACAGCACATGTTACCAAACCATTAACAAGAATGCCTTCACATTCTTCTCTGTGAATTATAAAACTATTCACATCTTTGCACAATTGTTCACACTTTTGACAGGTCAAAATTTTATTTTTTGGTAGTATAACTTTCAGTTTATTTTTGACAACCGAGTCTTCATCTAAATTCTGAAAACAAATGTTAAATTATTTCCAAACTGAAGGTTCATATGAAACCATGATTCCATCGTCAGTACCGGGCCCGATAGGCTGAAACAGCTGTCTACCAGTGGCTCTTAAATTGAAATCAATATGAGAATGATCAAAAAAGTAATTATCTATTTATCTTTTGACTTTCATGGAATTATTTTCCAGCAGCTTGACTGCATTAACCTTTCTCGATTTTATATCATTTCTAGAAACATGTGGATTCGTTTTCCGATGGCACTTCAGGTTAGCTTCCCAAATTTCTGCTACCGCCGTTTTCGGTTGATTGGTCAAACCACCAACATCGACATAAAAACTTGGCAAGTTGACATGGGTGTCACACCAATAGGTGGTTCCACTTATGTTTCGTTTGCGTTTACGCAGCAATTTTTATCAAGTACTTTTCTTGGTTTTTCACATTTTGTCTTCAATCGAGGACCGCCTGCCCGGTACTGACGATGCCCAAATATATATAATCAATTTCTTTTGTTTTATACATAAACCCAAAAGAACCGAATATGAACCGGTTATGATGCACTATTACACCAGATTCTCTATCGATTCAGCTGTATTTTTTTGATTGTGGAACTTTAAATGTCTTTCATATTACTTTTCTTTTCTATTTTCAGTTATTTCAATACTACAATTACTTACCAGTGCAGATTCTCCTTTGCGCCAGGCTAAGTAATTATGTTTTGTTACATTATGTAAAAACCATTCTCTATTTGGCATTATTTCTGAACAAATAACACAAGTGACTTCAACTTCATCACTGAATGTAGTGTCAGCCTCTATTTTAGGGCGACCCCTTCTTTTTTTCTTTGTGGAATCCTGAGAACTTAAAAAACGAAAATTGAAATATAAAAGGTAAAAGATAAATTAATGAAAGTACTAAGGCTTTGATTAGCCTTGCTGACCGTCTCCTTCAGTTTCCCTGTGATGACCGCAATATCCATTTTTTATTTATTTAAATGGTTAACAACTTCTTGAACAAAAATTTACATTATCTTTGCAAAAATATACTTCATATATCAGTATACGCTAAATTACAGCAAAGTTAGGAAATAAATTAGGTTCCCAGCCTATTAAAAAATATATTGAAATATATTTTTCCGTCAACCGGCTATCACCCGCCTACAAACAACAACCCTCTACTTCAATATAAAACAGAAAATGGAAAATTTGGATGACCAATTGGAGACGGATTTTTATTTCATTTCAAAATTACATACATAGAAAGCAAAATTACCTTGTACTTGGAGACGAATCACCACCAAAAGCTGCTGAAAATACTGAATTCATCATATTGCTGGTGTGCCCATTAAATGTGTATTTATTTTTAATGGTAACATTGCAGTTCTCAGTGACATCTTCATTCCTTTGCCTATCTGTTTGTTCGTTTTCTGGAATGACAGAGGATGGGTTCACAGGAATGATCATAGAGTTGGTATCAACATCTATATTTACACTACCAACTGTGGTATCTTCAGATTTAATTATATTATTTTCTGTTTCATTTTTCACTTTTGATTTTTTCTTCCCGGGAGTTTTTTTTGTAGGAATAAAAGTATCATCATTATCGAATAAACTACTCTTCTGGGGTTCTTGTGGTTGTCCCATTTTTAGAATGTTCACTCCTCTGTCTTCCAATTCAATATAATCTACCCTTTTCCGTTTCCTGCCTCTCATGGATTCTTCCATAGGATGTGCTACAACATGTTCTGATATTATATGATCACTTTTTAAATTTTTTTTTGGCCTCCCGCGTTTCTTGGGAGGCTTCGTAGAACCGTTTGTGATAGTAGATTCTGCATTATCATTTGCCAATGAATCTAATTGTACACTGTCAAACATTTCTTCACTTCCCAGTTTCATTCCTGTGTTCAAGATGGCCTCACTAACTTCTAGATTTCCTATCTTCTTTTCACCATCCACTTGAATGCATTCCCGTTTCATGTTGTTTTTCTCATTCAATGATTGTTTTTTCGGTCTGCCCTTTTCCTTCACAATGTTCAAAACGCAATCAGCATTTTCATCTGAAATAGAGGCTGAAACCTCAGCTATTGAATTATCAGCAAACGGAATTGCTTTTAGCTGTTCTGTTTCTTCCTTCTTAACTTCTGAAAGTGCCCTCTCAGTTTTGTCATTTTCCTTTGTGAAAGTGATTGATTTTTTCTTTTCTTCTTCTGGTAAAATAATTTTCTTAGGTCGTCCTCTTTTCTTCAACAGAGGAGTTGGAGAATGTTTCACAGTAAATGAAATATCCGATGTTGTTGACTGACCAAGTGATTTGCCAATATTTTTTTCAATATCACTAAAGCTATCAACATTTTTTTCTTTTTCTGGTGCAGTATTACAACCAGGCTTATTTAGAATTCCAACTGACTCTATGCTTACGTCCAGAATTGAACTCTCCAGGTTTTTTTTCCTAGGTCTTCCTCTTTTCTTAACAACCTTTGGTAATATAATAGATTCTGCATCTTCAGCAAGCTTTACAAAACGCTTTTCTACAAGTGATGATTCTTCTGAAGATGTTTGTATTGCTTGGTTTATTGTACTTTCATATTTTCTTTCAATCTCCCCTGTGGTGGGGAGTGAATGTTTCAGAGAATTTTTATTGATAATATCAAAACTCTTAATACAATCTGTGGCATCTGTTTCAATGTTGTCTGTGACATTCACGTTATTTTTTTCTCTCGTATTTTTGCTGATTTGTAAGGAATCAATATCGTTTTCAGTGGACAATGCTCTAGGTATTTTCAGTACATTTGAAGTACACACAGTTTCCGCTATTTCTTTTTTCAGTTCATTTCTTTTATCAGAATCTTCACCAGAACATTCAGAAGCTTTGTCTGGAAAACAGTTCTGTTGATCTTTAAAAACTGATTGACTAACATGAATTTTTGTTGAAACTGCAACGCTATTGTCGAGTTCTGAATTATTCATTGTAATATTATTTAAATTGTCTGTTGCTGCCTCATCTTCTTTTCTTTTTATAAGGGGTTTTTTATGTTGCCGTTTTCTCCTAATCAAAAACTTTTCATTTTGAACTGTAGAAGGATCAATTTGTTCAGCTAATGTTCCATTTTGATCTGAATTCGGGCTATCTTTGATTTCTTGGGAGTTATTCTCGTTTTCATTTGGCATTTCTCCTATAACTTCTGAGGAATTTTGCTCCGAACTTTTTTCCTCATTACTCATATTCTTGTTTAAATCTTGGTGTACTACCCTGATTTCCAAAGACATACTCTCTTTTGATGTTTCTGCTGGTTCTTTCTCCAAATCTTCTTTTACGTCACTATTCAAATTTTTGAAAGTATCTTCTGAAGACTGATCAGGGCGTACTTCTGAAATGGACGGAATATCTTCATCTTGTCTTATTTTTCTAGTTTGTATATTCGCAGGTTTGTTGGCATGTTGCTTTTTCTCAATCATCAGTTGATCGGCACTCTCATCTACTTCTGAAGAATTTGTTAAGACATAAGGAAGAACTTTTGGAATATTATTAATAAGAGATTCATTTTTCTTTCTTTCAACCAGTATTGGCTTTTTGGAAAGTCGTCTTCTCTTATTAGGGAGTACTTTTTCACAAGTAACTTGTGAAGTCAATTCAACGTTTTTCCTTTCAGTTATTGTTGATGTATGTATTAGATCTGAAACAGATTCTTCTTGTCCATCTCTTCCCAAATACTTGAGAGAATCTTTAGAGGAATTTTTCATTAAATTCTCAACAGACTGGTTGAGTTCTGAATTATTCATCATCAAATCGTTTGAAAATGAAGTACCATCTAATTTACGGTTCTTACATTTTTCACGATCATTTTCTTGGCATATTTCGGAAGCGGAGTCCAGCTCTTCTTCAGAAACGGGAAAGTCTACAGAATTTTCCATAGAAATTTCTGTATTCGCATGTGAAGTAGTCAAAGAATTATTCTCTTTTCCATTGAAACTTCCCAATTCATTTTGTGAATTAACCATTCCGGGCAGACCAACTGTCACGTGTTTTTCTGAATCATTTTCAAGGTTTTTGGTAAAACCTTTTTCATCTTTATCTTGTGATAATTGTCCAACATAATTAGATTCTATGTACTTGTTGGGTTCTAAATTATTTGCTGTAGTAACAGCAGTATTTGTGTCACCACCCTTATCAAAAGCTGAACCTGACTGCGGGAGAACTGCTTTTATTTGGTCACATTTATTAGCAATAGAAATCTCATTTTTCCTTTCACTAATTTTTTGTTGAATCTCTGATTTCTCCAACTCTTTATCTAAAGTAATACCTACCTGCTTTTCTGAACTTTCCATATGCAAATTTTTGGAACAGCCTGTTTGCTGATCAATATATGTAACAACAGTGGAGGGAACGGAATCTGTTGTCAGATCCACAGCTTTATTCAAATCACCAACATATTTGCTTTCATTCCCAAATGACTCATTTGTTATCTCCTGTTTTATCTTTGAAAGGCTTTTTTCCTCTTTTGGAACACAATCCTTTTTTACAGTAGCACTTCTAACAATATTCATCAATTCTTTGCTACTCAAACTAACTGGGCTGTCGCTGATTACTTTAATTTCCTTCTTCACCGTTATAGCGGGAAGAGTTGTACTTTTTGGTAATCTGGATATTATGGATTCAGCCATAATTTTTTTAATTTCTTCTAGATTATTTTTCAGAACTTTTTTTCCCAGAAGTTTTTGATTTTCTATAGGTTTGGAAGTAACTGGAGTTTTTCTCTGCTTGAGACTAGTCTCAGGTTTCTTGAAAATGTTTTCATTTTGTTCAGTCCTCACAGTGTCACTCGAAGTACTCTCAGATTGTTTCTGTGAGGTTGTTGAACTACTAGCACTCGAATTACTTTTGCGTTTTTTATGGGTTTTTTGGCTAGATGTGGATGGTATAGTCGGAACATCTTTAAAAAGTCCTAATTTCGCTAACTCTCCTGGGCTTATAATAATAAGGTTGGTCTTTTTGTCAGAATTCTGTGGGAGGTTTTGGTTATTCATGATTGGATTTGCTGAAAATAAAGTTGTGAATGAATTTTTGATAGATTGGGTAAGTTTTTAGTGGATAATTTTTTGAATCTAACTCAAGAGAAGGATAATCTGTAATTGTGTTCCATTCGAGTATGGCCTGCTCTCCTGAATTTTGTTAAATTGGATATGTTTTATTGTTTAATTCAAAAGTTACAACAAAAATGCAGGTACGTATTTAAAATTTCAAGTTAAGGGTAGCCTAAATCACACTATATGAAAATGTTTTATGAACATACTCTGATAAATTAATTTTGTAATATTTCTTATGGACTACATATTGAGAAAGTCAAATCCAAAAATATAATAAAGGTATTAGTTTGTTATATTACAAAAAACTGCTTTTTTTATATTTCCAGAAGATAATAAAATTCAAATATTTAAAATCAACATCAATTATAATTCACTCTGAAAAAATTTATGTTATTCTTTGATGAAGTTTATGGAGTATATTTTACATGTGTACAGGGTTCGCCTATATGTGAATAAAAATCTACTTATCAATATTTTCAAGATTTTTCTGTATTAATTCATTGATAAAGTTGACTGAGTGACTGATTTAAAAGGTAAAAAATGTAAATATATATAAATTTCAAATAAACGTGAATTTGATTTCAGTGTTTGTTATGGAAGTTGCTGATTTGTGTTTAAGAAAAAAACTGGCTATAAACTTCAATGATCTATAATAATCAATAACACCAGATCAAAACATAATTGAATTTACTATTACGATATACGTTTTAACCAAGGTTGGAAATATTTTTTTGTTTTCAGTACTTCATTATTATATATGCAGACCAATCTTAAATATTTCTTTTAGATAGGAACTGGAAGAGAGAGTTCTAATAAGTACTCTCCAATACCAATATGTTATTTATATAACAAAAATTCATAACAGGTACTGAAAAATAGATTTGTAGGAGAATTATGTACACTGATATAAAGTATGAAAGAGTATTAATATTACATGAAAACACTTTTGGTTTCAAACTGGATTTTTTTAAATAATGCCAAATATTTGAAA
Organism: Leptinotarsa juncta; assembly: GCA_015342185.1. Lineage (NCBI taxonomy): Eukaryota > Metazoa > Arthropoda > Insecta > Coleoptera > Chrysomelidae > Leptinotarsa > Leptinotarsa juncta. Next base: position 4,995 of record WOGJ01141819.1, on the reverse strand, counting down.
AATTCCCAAAAGTTCAAGTAACTGATCTGTCGTTCTTATTATAAAAAATACCATTTATCAGGACTGGGTTTATTTTGAGATTCAAAGTATTATCAGATCTCTTCAACTTATTATGTATGTAATGAATATCAAGTCTGATTATTAGCGTTTGATGAATCAAAGTTTCAAACAGGTTGTTTTTTCAAATTTTTATTGGAAAGATTTTAGAATAATCTGTACATTTTCTTGATGAGTTTTCATTGATGTTTATTTTTTCACATGTCCATACTAATTTCAACTTCTTTGATAATTATAAAAAAATAGAAGACAAAAAAGGTTATTCTGAAGATTTTCTCCTCAAAAATGTAAGTATATATTGAAAACAACAATAAAGTACATAGCTACTGCTTGTATAAATTAATTTTACTATTATACTACCAAATGATACATTCTGTGAAAAATTGAAGTATTAACGATTTTCAAAAAATGTAAAAGACATATAATATAGGATTGCATCATTTTCTGAATATGCTTCAGCCCCGATGAATCAAAAGGCACCAGCAGTGACAAAAAATTATTTATTATATACTCTATGAACATGTAGTAGCTATTAGATGTACTTTCTTCAAAATTCACAATGTATCTTAACAAAAAGTTCAGGTGATAAATTTTAATATGAAATTGAATGTTTTCTTTAATGTTTGACTTGGTATCTGAAAATATCAATTATAAAGATATTCCACTTCCCAGTCCTCGGATTGAAGTAATCAAAAATTGTATTTTTAGCAGTACTCAAAATAAAAAAATTTAGATCACAAATTTATAATATTAACAAAAACACATAAATATGGCGACACATGCACAACTTTGGGAATTATCTTTGGAGTCGATACTGAACAGCATAAGCACTTATCACATATAATTTAATTATTAGATAGAATATCTTCCATCAAATTAAAAAAAAAATCTTTGAACTGGATTCGAACCACAGATCTTCTAATCAACAGGCGAACGTATTATTACCTATACCATCCTCGTTAAACAAATAAATGTCACTTTACTAATTTTTTACCACAAAGAACTATACTTACCGTAAAATAAATAACGTAGTTTTTTTTCAAAAAGGTATATTAAATTATCTATTTAGTAGAACCTTACTGAACATCTCGAACTACTGGCATTATTTTAATTATACTTTACATCGTTATACACCATATTTCAACTTAGTTTCCGTTTATCAATGTTGCCAATGCATGAAATGAAAGTTGCCAGATGCCATATCTATTTACTGATTTTGCTTTATCGTCTAGATACAGCCATGTCTCCTTGGCCGGAGAACTGATTTCTCACCTAACGGTGCTTAGTAAATGGTCGGTTTCAATAACATTAATTTGTCAGTAGTGTATATATTTTTTTTCATGCAGCCCAAGAAAAGAGAGCGGCTATTCTTAAATTACTCGTCTTTCGCAATTCGTCTGAAAATTGTTATTTTTGAACTTATACGTATTCGCATATCTGCGATTTGATGATTACTCACCGAACAACGAATTTGTTGAAACAGACACTTAGATCTCAATATGTAAATGCAAATGCCTAAGAATGGTCTTCTCCTGGGAGTTTTGGGCTAAACTTGAATCCCTCGATACGCAGAACTGCGGTTGGTTTTAAGAATAAAGCCCCAGTTCCGCCAGACTCCCACCATTTTAGTAAAGCTTACTTTCTGGCAATGCATATTAATAATGTTCACACTTGTTAGCTTGAAACCGATACCTTTTTACAAATTACAGGTAATGTATTTTCAACATCCCAAAGTCAGTACCCTACTAGTAATAAACCAATCATTCCTATGCTGCATTCTATGAAAAAATATATTCAGCATATAACGAATGAAATCGTACAATGTCCACAAAAATCTATAATTTTTTTACTATTCAGACTTGTAAGTGTGAATTTACAGTTGTAAGTGTGGATTCACAGTTAGAATTAGAAATTTCTTAATTTTTACCTATAACAGTGATTTCCAGTCATAAGTGTGAATTCTCAATTGAAACTCTAAATCGTCAAATTCACAGTTGTAACTTCAAAAGCGTCTGTAGACAGCAATCTCTTCATTTATACACTCTTCATTCAACAAAATAGATGTCAGTTAATGAAAACAAAATCTAACTTGTAACCTAACTTAACCTAACCGAAGCTATATTCAAATAATGAATTTCAATACGTGATATGTTTTCCGCAAGTTCTAGTTACATTAGTTAGATTAAGTTAGGTTACAGGTTAGTTATTGTCTCATTGAAAATCATATACTAAATAAATTTGCAATTAATATAACATACTAACATCTATTGTGCCGAGTACAAAGTGTACATGCGAAGAAATTGCTGTCTACAAAGCTGATCATAATTCGCAGTTGTAACTGTGAATTCACACTCATAACTGTAAATTCACAGTTATAACTGTAAATTGTGAAAAAATGAGATTGATTTTGGTGACGTATTCGAATGTTAAAATTCTAGGGCACCATCACAAGGTGAGAATTCAAGAATAGAATCAATCATATCTATATGGAGGTCTCTATTTCGAACTAATAAATTTATATTTATTCCTAATTCAAAATTACTCTATTCATTTTATAAATATAAAGTTGCATTTCGTACGATATTTTGATAATACGCAAAAACATCAGTTAAGATGTTGATGGAATGCGTGTGGAGAATGATGTTATTGTTCAGCTGTGTACTAAGGGCCCGTGTTATGGGTTTGTACTCCAATTTGAACTAATTTCAAACTTCCTGCATCTTTTGCCTTTTTATAGGTTTTGATTATAGCTATCAATCAATCAATCAATTACCTAGTAAGGTCCTTGCCATGGTCTCAAAATTTTGAAACACAAAACCTTTCCTCCGTTGGGGTTGAAAGAGCCACACTGCATAGTCTACCTTGAAACTCACCGGCACCGATTTTTTTTGTCAAATTTTATTTTCATTATGTCGCTGAAAAGCTTTAATTTGTTTCTGGCGAATTTGTGGATGATTTCTAGCCTCTCCTTCAGATCATTCACCTACTCTGATAGGGGTACCTGTTCAGATTCATTGGATGGACTGTTACACATTACGTCTATCGGAAGATTCAGTTCTTGACCGGTTTACAACAAGGATGGTGTGTAGCTACACACCATCCTTGTCAAGCTTGACAATTAATGTTCAAAGCTCCAGTATTCCAACAAAAATTTAGGAACCAACCCAGTCCCTTTGTTTTTCGAAGTCAAACATCGAGAAGTAGATGTTTATGGTTCGATTATGTATCTCGACCATTCCATCTTATTGTGGGTAACAGGCACTTGTTATCGAATGTAGTCGCAGGAAGTGGTCCCAGAACATCAACTTCGCCTTATCTTCGGACCCTTTCTTCACGAGCATAGGTCACAGCGCTTGTATCATTCTCTAAGTCTCGGCGACAATTGATCAAATAGTACCTCTCACGCACTCTCGCTAGGGTCGTGTTTATTCCGAAATGCCCTCCATCCAGTGCAAACATCATGGAGCTGTTTGAGTACATTCGGGATTATCTGGAATTTATGGGTTCTTCCATCCGGACTTTTTTGAATGCACATAAAGACCCATTGGAGCCAATAACCCTTTTCCTGTTGGTCGTGCTCGGAAATATCTCTGCATTCCGGTCTCACATCTTTGTCAATCCATTCTTGTACAGTTTTCAAGACCGAATCTTGCCTCGTCATAAAGATAGTGTACCTTCGGGAGTTGGTACCACACCATGGTCAGGTGACCCTTCACATCTTCTATCCGTATCCATAGACAATTGTCAAGGGACCCTGACAGGTTGCTACCCTTCGGTTTAGAGGGAACCCGAAGCAGCGGAAAATAGGGGATCTTATATCCCTGTTAGGGATATAATCTCCCGCTATCTTGTCAAGTTGACAGGCTATCTGCGTTTTCGTGACGCTTTCCTTTCCGATGTCAAATTTCAAAATCGTAAGTTTGTAATTTCTCGAGCCACCGGGCTATTTGTCGTTCTGGGGTTTTGGTGTGCTAAGTGGAGTACTGAGTGGTCTGACGTGACTAAGAATGTTTATGGCCATATAAAGAGTTGTGGTGGTAATACATCGCTTTGACCCCTGCGAGGAGCTATTTTCTCGTGACGCAGTAATATCTTTCTGATATCCCCAGGGACTTACTATAATAGCTAATGAAGACTTCTTCTTCTTGTCCCTGAGGGAGTACTGCTCCTATCCCATACTAGAATGCATCTGTGTCGAGTATGAATAAGCCCTCCTCCTTTGGCAATGCCAGGACTGGGGTACTGGCCAAAAGTCTTCTCAGGGCAGCAAATGCTTGCAGACAGTCTGGAGACCAAACGGAGGGAATTCTCCTCTCAGTCAAGCCATGCTGCGGCAGGCAATTTTTCCAAACTCCTTCACGAAACGCCAGTAATAGTTACAGAGTTCAAGCAAACTTGCTTGAACATGCACCTTGCTTATTCTTGGCCTTGAATTTCTCTGGATCTGTTTCAACTACTTTTAAGGAAACAGTGTGTCCCAAGAAATTCACCTTTTTCTGGAAGAGGTAGAACTTCTTGGGACTAATCTACAAATGAATATTCCGCAGCCACGGGTAAGCACCAGGCAGGCGGTCTTCGATTGAAGACAATCTATGAAAAATCAAGAGGAGTAGCAAAATCACTGCGTAAACGCAAACGAGCCATAAGTGGAACCACCTAGTGGTGTGATATTCAAGTTTGCTTATGTCAGCGTTGGTAGTTTGACCAATCTTCAAAATTGACAACTGCCTAAGGCCATATTCGGGAAACAGAAATACAGTTGGAAAATGAATCCACATATACAGTGTCACACATAAAGTCCGCATCGAATGAGATTTTTTTTGTTCATCTCTTCAAGCAACTTTTGATATCTCCATTAGGTTGTGCTTTAAAAATGATGCCAAATGACGTGCATATGACCGATCAAGTGATTTTTCTTTCCTGTCAAATTTGACATTT
>WOGJ01141730.1:0-14750 GCA_015342185.1 Leptinotarsa juncta | reverse complement strand
AAATATTCAAAAAAATAAGTGTTGTATATGTTGAGGTCGGGTATAAATTTTCATTTAAAAAAATATAAGTTTTGAAAAATATTCATTCAATTAACTTCTTGCAGACATATAATTATTTATATCAGTTGATGACTTCAAGATAGATTTTGTTATGTTAGAAATCTACTTTATTCAATCTCATGACTTTCTTAAATTACACTTGATTTTTTAACATTATACGAGTAGAATGAATGTTTTATTATTTGAATTATTCAACTGTAGATTCCTTGATACGAGACCTCAAAACAAATGACAAGTATGATGAAGTTCAACTTGGAAATATCTGAATTTTAGTATTAATTAGTATGAAAAATTTCGATAAAATGAATATTTATATGAAAAAATCGATATCTTATATAGATCAACGGAAAGATTACCTCTCATATCATATCTGAAGTTTGTAAATTATATTCAAATAAACCACGATTTTAATGTAAGAAAAAAAATTAAGTATCTGTTTCATATGAGTAATTGTTGTTAACACGACATGAACCTAGTTTTCTGTTCTTTAAATACAAACATAAACAAACGTAGACAAAATCAGTAATCCTTATTTGGCACTAGTGAACAAAGAATTCTATCGATTCCACTTATAACATTTTAATTGACACAGTTTTCACTCGATCTCAGACGGAAATAGCCACGCACCATTCACTTCTTGAGTAACTAATTCACACTCATTTCACAAAGTCGATTTTTCCCAACTTTAGACACCGAAACTGAACATGTTAAAACAAATGCTGTCAAACTACTAAACAACAATTAAAATGTATTTCATATTTATAACAAATTATAGATTTGTCGAGTACATAAATAATTTTCTTATTTTATTTTGTTCATATTTACGCAAAATTCGATCTTATATTAATTGTCATTTAGTTGAAAATACTTGAGCTCGTTTCCGTTGGTCCAAATAAATATCCATAATTTATCGACTGGTGTGGCATTTCAATAACTATCTGTTCGTTTATAATTAGGTCAATTTAAATAGATAGATAACAAGTGCAAAATCTAATTCAACAAAATGCATTCGAATGCATGGAGATAATGTATTACGTAAATTTTTCGATTAACGCACTGATGTTTTCGGTGAAGAATGATTCTGCTTGTTGGCTGATTCCACCTAGAAACAGCACACGAAGAATTACAGATGAATGTTTAACTAAGGTCGTATATGGTCAGTTCGTTGTTGGCACAAACACCAATTGAATATACTCATTTCGCTGGCAGAGATCAATGCCATATTCCAAGAGAACGCATGCATATACGTAAGTATAAAATACAGGGTGTCAATTTAAATAGTCTAAACCCTTAATTTTTTTTAGGAAATAATATATAAACATGAGAAAGACAAGTCAATATCCTTGAAGTCGGCCAGTTACAAGGAATATTTTCAGCCCAAACTATTCATGAAATCTCAATTATATAAAGTAAATGAGAAATTCAGAGTAACTTGCAATGTATAGTGATAGCATTACTCTCTACAAGAAATAGTTGAAAAGTTTTTTGTGACTGAGCTCAGTTTTGTTTTGGACCATCAGTGCGTTACGAATAACAGCAGAACACACGAAAATGTTGAGAGAAAGAAATGTACTCAAAATACTCCCTATCATCTCCATTGAATGCAGGTATCTCAAGAATGATTTTGTTTGAAGAATACAGTTTTGTGAAACCATATCTTTTTCATGGATGTATATTCATTTTCTCGGAATGACAATGTGAATAATAAAATGATCACTATTGGACTGGAGGAAACCCGCACAAATTTCTTATGCACAACGAGGCAGAAAAAATTTTGTTTGGGATGGCTTTGTTTCACAAATTTTATAGAGGCGTAAGTATTTGACTTGAGAGGTGAAAAACCAAAATTATATAACAGGGGTTTGTGTTCTTTGTGGTATTGAAATAGACGAAAATGCTATCCATGCTTTGAACTGTAGGGAAAGTACTAGACGATCTGCAAACCACCACCAACTTAACGATACCAATTAACGTGTCAATTCTGATGCAGTAAATTTTGCTGTTCTTGTGCCCTTGATATCTGAAAATGTTATGGTTAGTATTCTGGTGGGATCCAGACTAGGAATAGCACGTTGAATGGTCAATCTTAACTCCCTTAACTTTCTGATTGATTCGGCCGTTATTTGATGAAGATCTATAGTAATTTCATAAACTACACGTCACGATTTTATCTCCACAAACTTTATTTGAAAAATATATCACGGTATGTTTCGCTAACACTGTAGTGATTCAAATCACTGTTGATAAAGCTACTGTGTTAGCGAAACATGTGATACATTTTTTAAATAAAGTTTTTGGAGATCAAATCGTGAGGTTAGTTTATGAAACTTTAATCCTCACCTTGCATATGTTTGGAATTCTAGGGTTGTCGTTCGTAGAGGGGAGACAACTGGCTGAAGGAAAGAAGGATTTCAAAAGATTTTGATATAGTCGCAATAAGCAATCAATAATTTGACGAAGAACGGATGAATATGTTACTTCCCACAACTTTATACGGTGAAGTATTATGAGCAAATAGAAATGAATAAATAAGCATTTCCATCGAAAATTGTGTTCTTCTCTGCAATAGGTTTATTTTTGTAATTACGTCGAGTAGAGAAAAATATCATAAAATCAATAAACAAGCTATTTGCTCGCTGGCGCTTAGGTTGATGAGACGAAACAATAATATGAAACTGGTATTGATGACGTTCATGGTCAAGAAGCGAAGATAAGGGAATGATGAAAACGTCAGCTTTTTCGGTAATTCTAATAATCACAATATTTTTCTGTGACGTGACTATAGATAAGTATTAAATTTCAGTTATGGAGAACTGAAATAATATGACGGTGTTAAAGTTCATCATACTTGTAATAATTTTAGCTTCGAAGTAGAGGAAAGGCATATCTAAACTTTGAAGTAAATATAACAAAATTATAGTTCTAGCCGATCTTCTCACAGCCACCGAGTTAACGATACCAACAAACATGATAGAATTTTCGTTTTTTTTTTAGGAATTATGGTTAGAATTCTGGTGGAATTCGAGAAATTGGAAGTTTCGTAAACTTTGTGTTGAATGAACTACTCATCACATGAACATATACAATAAGCCAAATGTAGTTATGTTAGGTTAGGTTAGGTCCAAAGTGAATGTGTCTATTCGACCCTCCACTGCAACCCGCAAGGGTTTATTGTGGCTCACTCCTATTTACACTCGACCAAATAAATCCATCTCCCTAACGAAGCCGATTAGTTTGCAAGGTGAGTGGTCTTTCAGGTCAGATGGTGAGAGTATGTCTCTGCCGAACTCTAAAAACCTGATTCGGTCCCCAGCGGGGCAGACACAAAGTATGTGCTCTGATGTTTCATCATTTTTCGAAACACACACTGTCTTCCGACAGTCCGAGTCTCTGCATATGATGGTCCAAATGACAGTGACCTGTAAGAAGGACTGTAAGAAGCCAAATTCAGTGCTATCATTACTGTTATCGGAACTTGATGAAAATCAGTTCTTTCAAAGCTCACTGATACATTTTAATGTGAGATTTTCACTATTAAAATTTTCAAAACTCTGTTACTCTGTTACTGTTGCATTTTTATGAGTTTTATTGATTACAATCTCTCTCAAGATAATACAAAGAGAAAACCATGAGTCGAAGTCTTTTTTGTAGTCAACTACTATTGCTTCACAAGATAAAAATGCCTCTTCGATTCAAATCATGACATCTAGTTTACCTGGAAAAATTATTTCTTCATCTATTCCTCCAATAAATGTGGTTCAGATGTGAAATTGGTTCAGATGAGAATGTGCTTGTACATTGGGGTAGATATGCTTCGAATTTATATTAAGAAGATCAATTTGGACTTTGCTTGTTTCTGCCACCAAGTGCTAGTGCGCGAGTTACTGAATTACATTTTGGAGCCTGAGAGTTTGATTGATAGCATCACATATGATTGGAAAAAATATGCTGGTCAACAGTGGATTGAAAACCCGAAAATTTTCTGCAGCCCGGAGACAAGAAATGGTTGAAAATTATACCTAAATTATAATTTGTGGATTCATAATTTATCGCTACGTCGTAGTTCATACTTGAAATGTAGGATAGTGACAGTAGAAAATTCAACAAAAACAAATGAGAATGATAGGATGGTGAAACAGAATATCAGTGAATGATTTTTTATGACCAAAAATATCAGTTTATTTCATATACATTTTCTCTCAAAGTGTGATTTCAGTCTAAGCATCAAGCAGGAAATCTGAATATCAATAAAATAATACTTATAGAATAACGTTCAATAGTTTCAGTAAATAAAGATTTACGAAAAACGTCAATTTCTGTTGTTTACAAACACGATGCCAGTTTTAAGGTCTGCACATTATATAATATTCAAGAGAACACGAGGGAAATCTTTGAACGCGACGAAAAACAATTTAAGGTCAAAGTTTCAAACAACATTCTAGTGGTCCAGACATAAACATATTGAGATATATCTTTTGACGGCTTTCTTTGTTGTTACTTCGACAGTAGCTTAATTTGAACAAAAACACGTCATGTACTGAAACAGGATCTGAACAATGTAGTGATAGCAAGAGATAAGTTATAGAAAATTCAAATTTACAGAAGAACCATGATATAAAACATGCTAAGCTTGCTTTCCAATTAAAAATGTTTGACCAATTTTGAGCGAATAAATAAATTAGGAAATTATGCTGAAAACTCGAATTGAATTAGTTGAAAATATTTTACCTAATGTGCCATAAGAAGTCGTAATTTTTGTATCTGGAAAATAAAAATGAACATTTATAAGAAACAGAGCACAATTAACTCGGTATAATTTGATTCACATACGAAAAAGGAATCTGAAGTAAAAACTCATCTTTCGTAAACATACCATATCTGAGAACTTGGTGGCTTATTATAGTAGACATTTTTATCTAATTGTGATTTTTACTCGATACATCCTCATGGATGTCATTAAAATGCTTCGACTTCTTTTTTCGCAGTGTCTAGAAATTTATAAAGGCAATAACTGGCACTCCAGTGGTACATGTTATAACATATGTCAATGAGTATCCTTCTCTTTCTTTTTATTGCTTCGTTACATGTTGGACAAAGACGTGTTCAGTCGTGAAGTAGGATTTATACAATGCCCAGTTTCTTAATATGACAATTTCTATTCTATAGAACGAATTAAAGCCATTCAATTAGTACATTCTTAATTTCTTGCGTTTTGTAGAATATTTATGTCTTTATTTCCACTCGCTTTTTGTTTGTTTATATGGCGACAAATGTCACTTTAATTAGATTAATGAATATTTGATAATTTGATTTGCTAACAGGGTATGGATGAATACAAATTAATGGTTGGTTAATAATTGAGTAACCCGATCAATATAGTTAAGGTGGTTGAGATTCAATTAGTTTTCATTTGAAGAAGCTGTTTCTCCAAAAATTGAATATCGATATAATTCGTAGCAGATTTTTCAATATCATAGGTAAAGCCGATATCTTGACCTTTGAGTCGATAAAATGAAACGATTTATGTATTATCTTTATGTTTTACAGTTTCTCACAATTTTCAAATGTATTTGATTATTCTAAACTCATTTCTTCAAATATTTCTGTAGCGATATCCAATTACTATTATTCACACATCGATTACTAATTTTTCTTCAGAGGTATCAAAAAAGGGTACAAGGATCATACCCTTTTTATTTTTTTTCATTTTTTATTGCTGATGGAGAGGTGTTTTTATTTCCTATTGTTTTAGATAAAAATCAAGCTGTAGAGACTGTTCAAGAGAAGTACGTTGAGTCTCAGATATTTTTGAGGTACGTTTCTGTTTTCTGACAAAACTTTGGCTATCATCGTGTATGATTTCTGTTCCGCGTTAGCTATGATTAGGATCTTAGCTCCGAAGATGTCGACTACTTGTCGAAGAAATTTTTATGCAGAACAAAGATGTGTCTAGCCTTATCCTTAAGATAATATTGTCAATGGCTCGTCCATTAATATTAATAAATATCTGCATCAAAACTAGTACCATCCTAGATCTATAGAAATTATCTAAAGTTTGACCAATTTATAAAAAATAGAACAAGTTTTATGTCGGTAATTATAGACCCATATCAGTAATATGCAACTTTGCCAAAGTGTTTGAAATTCTTATCTATAGCATCTGAGTAATCAAATCACACCACTTCAACATGATTTTATGAAAGGTCGCTCGACAATCTCCAACCTTTTCAATGTTACCCAAGACATTTCTGAACCAACTTTTTATATCATACTTCACTGACAGGCGTCAGTATGTTATATTCAATGTCTTCAAGTATGTGGAATATGCAGGGTGTTCCACAAGGAAGCAATCTAGGTCCACTTCTCTTTAACGCCTTCATAAACGACATAGTTGAGGTCAATGACATAAACTGTTTGATATACGCGAATGACCTGAAATTATATTGTGAGATCAATGGCATCGAGGGCTGTCTTCAAATCTCCCTCAATCTGAAACATGTTGAGCAATGGTGTTTTCGCAAGAATCTTCCTTTAAACGCGAGTAAATGTAATATAATGACGTACATACTGAAAAATCGTCCATTTTCATATCAATATTTAATAAACGATTTTCCACTTCAACGGCCTCTCACATTCACCGATCTAGGTGTTACCTTTGACACAAAACTTTCCTTCGTACCACACATTGTAGCTACTCTATCTGCTGCAAATAGAATGTATAGATTTATTGCACGAATCTCCAGAGATTTCTCGGATCCATCTACATCGAAAACCTTATACTATGCTTTCGTCAGAACAAAATTAGAATATGCATCCATAATCTGGGATACATCTCATCAGTTGTATACAGAGAAAGTTGAATCAGTACATCGTTGTTTCCTAAAGCTTCTCTCCTATAGATCAGCCAATGTCTATCCACCAATTGGATTTCCCCATGATGCATTGTTGGCTAGACATGCTATGAATAGCTTGAGTTGCCGTCATGATTGTTACTCCACAATTTTTCTTTCTAAACTGATTATTAATTTAATTATTGACCCACATATTCTGCAAAAACTTAATTTCAATATACTTAGACCAACCTCTAGAGTGGTTAATCCTTTTTATCTGCCAACACCACGTAAAAATATTCTGAAACATTCACCTCTGCATAACATGTGTGCCCAATGCAATTCTGCAAGTTGTCAAGTTGTCAGCTCGACATTTTTTACTGTTCCATCTCTGAGATTAGGTCTTTTTACTTCAGGTAATTCTATATGTATTGTTTTTATCTTATAGCTTATTATAATTATTGTATTGTATTGTGATTTGACTTATACCCCTGTTCTGTAGTTGGGTGTAACCTGCAGAACGCGAATTGAGAAGAGTGTTGCATTTCTGGCATCTGATAGCAATGCTTGGTTTGGATTTATTTTAAACCAGAGGTTGCATTGCAGTTCTGTTGCTTCTGGCTTTCTGAAATCTTGAAGTTTTTACTTCCATCAGATGAATGTACTATCTTTGAACATGATACCATTTACAACTTTCAAATCTGACCATCTTACATTTTAACTATGAAGTGATGAGACGTTATTCTCATTTGAAGTACTTGGGTTGAAATGCCCATATAAATATTGCTGATAATTTAGCACATATGAAATCCAACTGTCATATAAAATTCTTCTGAAAAATATTTATTTTCCAAATGTAAATAAGTTTTCTGTACCTTTATTTGTTCTGAAGATAAATATTTTTTGTCACAATCTCCAGTGCAATTTTTTCAAAAAAGCTTAAGCTAAATTACGCCAAGATGAAAATAAAAACCATTTTTATTATTATTATCATTCTAAATGTAAAACCATCCTATTGTTCAAGTATTTTTTTTTCAGTTTTTTTTTCAGACTGAAGAATTTTGGAACCTTTTTCTAAAATCCAGGCATTTTTTTATAGGAAGATTAGAAGCAAAACCAATAATTTTATACATACGTGCATATTAGGATTTGAGGTCTGTTTACTTTATCGGTATGTTTAACGGTTTCAGTCAGGCTAGGCCTGCTTAGGAAAACAAACTAAAAATATTTTTTTCTATACTTTGATCGCATAAATAAGCAGTTCTATTCTAAGTACTGATGACACCGAAATAGCAAAATACTCGAAGAGAGATTTCGCTAGTTTTGACGGTTATTAACATAAATATTAATATTGACATTATAGGTCCCGACTTATATTTCCTTGACGCATGATAATTTTATTACTTGCAGTTTCATACATCGAATCAGTTGTGAATACGCGCTTTTTATACACAAGGCCATGGCGGGTTTGTTGCCATTACTATACTTGAATGTGTTTATTTTTAAGTCTGGATTTTTCAAGAACGCTTCGTACATTGCATTTTATTTATTTCCATTATTAATTTGTCAAGGTGGTTTTTATTTTCTTGTTATCTCCGGGTATATTGGTTCGATACGTATGAGATCCGCTTTCACGTTTATGAGTAGGATGGGTCAGTATTCTTTTCATATTGTTTTATTCAGATTGTTGGGCAAATATGATGAATCATTTTTAGATCTTAAATTGTGTAAACTACAGCACAGTCTTATAACTGAATAAATGAACAACATTCGTAATCGGACCATTTCTTAAAACTGTCCGAAAAAACAATGGTTTGTCAATAACCCTATTTTTCATATAATTTTTCCAATTTCACTTCGCTAATAACATAAATTTTAACAGTTATTCCGACTACAATTCATTTGAAAAAACGGTAATTGAATAATTAACTTAAAACGGTTATATTTTTGGGAATGATTGATTTTTGGAAAAGAAAGTTTTCAGCCTACTACTCCATTCCGATACAAAAAATGTGGGTATCTTCCAAAGAAAGAAAGGAAGCAATTAATTCCAAAAATAAACTCTATACGAAGACGTGTAGATCATGCAAAGAAGTAACTTTCAGAGATAAACTGGAAGAAAAAGGCCTCTAGAAAGAAATACTTCCATGTAAACGCTGAATTATACGAAAAACACTTTTCTCTATTCCGTTTGAATTCCAAACATTCGTAATGAAATATAATATATGAAAGAAAGAAATTTTTACTTACATGGAACACTATCAGCCTCACTGATAGACATCCGATGTTTCGTCGTAATACACTTGCTTTAGGGCTCTCCAGTACAACAAATCTGGATAGTATTATAAGAAAAAACACACAATTTATTAATAAAATTACGATTTTATGTCACGGAAAGAGCCATCGATGACATCGTAATGATATTCAATCGCTTATTTGATTAAATCCCAGCCAAAGACATTTTGTTCAAACTGAAAGGATGCAGTAGCAGGCCAAAAACTTTTTTCCCAAAAATGGATATTGAAGTTTCCATATTTTTCATTATTCAGAAGACTTTTTGATACTATAAAGAAGTTGGAATGAATTGAATGTTCAACCTTCAATTTTTGTGCATCAATATAAGAAATACTGCCTTTTCAATAAAATAAATAAACTTGATGTATATCAATGATTCCATATTTTTTCAGATAGAAATGAAAAAAAGGTTCATCTGAAACTGGTTTCAGTCAAGAAGAAACTCCTTTGCATATATCGATAAAATAAGTAAAATTTTCCAGTAGATTTCTACGCGTGTATGAAGTTATCAATTCTAATTTATTTTTTTAAATCTTTTGAGATATTCAGTTCACAAACAAGTTATTATTATTTTTTGTTGCCGTTTTTTGATAATTCGCATCTTTCATAAACTGAAAAAATACAAAATTGTAATGTAAAAAGTCATACAGGTTTGGGAAGGGCAAATTTGTAATCCATCTCTATAATAGGCTACTTATTAGTAACTTGTCATATTTGATAATTTTGACTAAAAAAAACTAAGTATTTCATAACATTTAAAAACTATCGTTTTCATCAGATTTTCGACAGATGTCGAAACTTAAAAGAGAAAAAGAATTCTCTGTATTTCAATACCCGTACAAAAAGTAGTTGTTTCCAGAAGATTCATCCCTTTCATTGGCATCTGAAAGAGATATCTGATTATGTACTACACTAAATTAATGGAGAACTAAAAAGAAAAAGTTTTTTTCAAACATAACTTTTTCTAAAAAGTATCTTTTTTAAAATTTATCGTCAATATTTTCATCAGAAATATAGTTGTGTATAATATGAAATCAATTGTCAAAATCTAGTCTCTTGATCATATTTTCCATAGCCAACAAAAAAATCGAATATTTGGTGTTATTTCTTGTTTAACGGAGGATTAGATGAGATCATAACCACTTCTTAAAATCAGCAGTTACAGTTAAAATTTTTTTTTCAAATTATGGAAGGTGAAAATCCCAATAAGGTCGATAAGGAACTGCTATTTCCTTTACAAAAAAATGGCTTTTTTCACAATTGTATCTTCTGTAACAATTACTAATTGACTGAAACTTTCAGCAACTTCAGTCTGAAACATGAGATGAGTTTATTAAAAATACCCATAAGAACAAAAAATCATTATATTTATGAAAACAACCTGCATTTCACACCATTATGTAACGATATATTTGTTCAAATATTAGTAGGAGATTTTTTGACACAATGCAGATGTAAACGGGAATTTGAAAAATGCACGACGATCAAGAAGAATAATAGCATTTTGTCCTACCACAATAATTCATTGGAAACGACTGCCCACCTACTCGTCAGGAACGGAATTCAAATATCCCATAACGACAATTCCAAAAAGGATAATGAAAAAAAGATTAATTCCCCTGCAATATATCAAGCGAATGCATACACATCTTATAGAACAGAACGCCCTCTACATCGCAAGCAAAACAACCATACCATTTTTATTATTTTTATTTATTTTAAACGACTTGCTTTTTCAAAGTATATTAACCTGTGTTCGTCCAGCTGAACACTGACGATGACTTGTATGTACGACGTGCTGTCTAAATGCGGTCGACTGTAAAACCATAACCTAACTCAACTTTGAAAATGTTGCTTGCAGTTTTAAAAATAGCCTTTAATCTGGTACAGAATAAAAAATAAAAAGAATGCAGGCTAGGTTCATTATAACAGAGATATTGTTTCAGCATTGTGGCTTTTTCTGCCGAGATTGTCAATATATTGTTGCTCCGTTGTTACTAGTGGAAGGTAACGTGCTACTTAGCTTTAATTACATAAATCATTTATTTTTCACTGATTATTTTGATATGAAAACGTTTCTGTGTCTGATAATTACACGGTTGATAATTTTTCGGTTTCCTAACCGAATAGGTAACGTTTTGTATAAACTTTCCATCACAAAATTACCACTCTACAATTCTTCTCTGACATGTAAGCTTTTCTAACACAGAATGTTTCAAAATTGAATTTCCACTGAAGAATAATACCCTTTTCGTTAGACTCTTTTTTCGCAAACATAAATTTACTCTGAATTGCAAAATTATTTAGGAGTAAGCATTTTTACAAGTGGAGAAGGTTAGTTCATTGAAACACAATATTCATTCATTTCACTTGAAGATAAGAATAAATGGAGAAATCAGGAATATTGGTTGACAAAGTCGAAACAATTTACGATATTTTTTTTAGGTGTGAGCCGTTACAGTCTCCTGTAGGAGTTGAGGTATCTACAAAGAGGTCATTGTGAAATATTATCAAATCTTACTGCGCAGTATTGTTCTAACTCACGTAATTTTTCAGGATCATTGTGCAGAAAGTAAATGAATATCATCTTCACATGGGCTAGAGCATCAAAATTGAAAGTAGACTATCCCAAAATTTTGGCAAATCGATTTGAACGCCATGTACGGTTTTCTGATCCTCATGATTCCTGTTTTCTGAAATATTGTGCATACGTTTTGCGCCATCAAATTAGATAACCATTGAGTGTGTTCGTGAGACGAACATATACATATATACATTTGGTGAAAGATTTTCATTGAGCTTTTCCCGGAGTTTAACGGTAATATGGAATATTTTTTAGTTTTCTTATGGTAATAGATACTTTTGCTTTTTTATCACACTTGACACAGTATGATGTATGTCGAGTAACTTATTTGTTTAGGAAATAGTATCAGTAGACGAAATGTCAGGCATAGGGTCTTTTAAATTCAATGTTCCTTATTTTGAATGTCTTCTTTCAAATCTTTCCTTCATTGAGTATTACCTACATATTTAACTTTTTCGTGTGTACACCGACTTTCAGCAGTGACAAGTAACAGTGAAAATATTTTGAATAAATCCTGGAAAATCATTAAATGAGCAATAACTTTGGCTTTGTTTTTTATACCAGAAGTTGTATCAAATCTCTCCAGCTTATGATGATCTCTGAGGCGCATATTTGATCCCTTCTAAAGCGTACATGTATCCATGCAAAGTAAAGCAATTAGTTTTACTTGTAACCCCTTTTCCATAAGGACTCCAAGATCATCGCTGAAAACTTGTAGATCTTTTAATTTTTCGTGGGCAGACCTCTTCATATATTCTTCAAGAATTTACCGTCACAAATTTAATAGACGACCTGCCTGTCTTTAGATTTAGAATTCTATTCAAGCGGTGGTCAATGAACACTACGGACTAAGACCCTAGTTACAGAAATGCAACAAATAGCAGACACAGCTCGTCATGACAAAAGGCGACCAATTCATTGATAACCCAAGGTATGAGTGTTGTATCAAGAATGCTTTGTTATAGGTCTGGTTTCAACTCAAGCTGCCCAGTAGAATACTATAAATCTCCAGCTAAAGCTATACAATCTAGTACAGGGAGCCTAAATATTTCAATGAGTGTCACTAAACATTCTAGGAGAGACGCACTTGGGGCTGCATTGTAGGTATATCGAAGACTTCGAAGAAATAAAAGTAAGCCAGCTTCCAAGTAGCAAATTTAACCATCTCATAGGATTCAAGAAATGATAAAAAAACAAAAACATGAAAAGTTTGTCTGATTCGGATGTACTCTATATGAGAAAACCATCAGATGTTCTACCCCGTAAGTATAATTATATGCGGTCATCGACAGAGGTATAAGGTGTGCCTCGATAGTAGGTGTACAGACAATCACCAGGTTATTGAAAATATTTTCAGTAATCAGATCCTTATAACGATCGAGTTAAATGGCATTTTTCTTTCTTAAGACATGCATTATTCAAATGAATGTCTCATTGACGATATTTTAAAAGAATATTTCTTACCAAATGCAATTAATTACAGGCGAGTTTCTGTATTAATATTTTTTGTTTGAACGCTTGGCACCCCTTGTTGGTCTTGGATATAAAATGTTATTTCATACAAAAAAATTGCTACAAAATTTTTGTATGAGGCCTCTCCAAAGATACTAATCGTAGATCTACTTCAACATTGTCAGATCATCTCCCCTATGTCAAATCATCTTTCATACAGTAACAAGTGACATACCTAATTAATATTACTGGGAGTTTTTTCCCAACACCAAACCGTTATTTCAATACTTCGACACGTGTTTCATCTTCCTCTTGAAGATGATCACTTGGTGATCGAAACACGTGTCGAGGTGTTGAAATAACGGTTTAATGTTCGAAAAAAACTCCAGTAGTATTCATTGCTATACCAAAGGTTCCAAACAGTGCATCACAAATATCCCAATTAATGTACTTGTAATGCACTGTTTGGAACCTTTGGTGTAGTAATGATTAATATTACTGGAGTTTAATTCAAACACCAAACCGTTATTTTTAACACCTCTTCACGTGTTTCAAACACCAAGTGATCATCTTCAAGAAGATTGAACTAATATTCCTCTTGAAAATGATCAGTTGATGATAACACGTGTCGAGGTGTTGAAAGAAACCAAAATCTCACCTTCTTGCAGAACCACGTTTTTTGTATGTTGTATGAACTCTAAAGAGTTTTTTATACTAAAACTTGGTTCTGCAATAGATAAGGTTTCAAATTCCTTAGTGAGCCACTTTGCTATTTGGTGTAGGAGCTCCAATAGCTGACACGATTATAAAAATAACGGTTTGGTGTTGGGAAAAAACTCCAGTAATATTTCGGTTAATGTACATGAATAATCAATTTATTCACTATGGTTTTAATACCGTTATTGTTTAATTTTATATAAGTTCTATATTTTGTTTGTTCTTCTCTTTCGTCAATCTTCTGTGTACTGCACCATTTATTTAGTAGTATTATATAAGTAGTATTGACATCAGTTTCAATTTCATATGTGGATCTATATTGAATATTGTGCATTTTCAGTACTTTACTATCTTCCCTTTCTATCTCTGTACTTATTTCCCATCTGTTTCACTGAACTTTGGGTTTGCCGAATACCTTACCATGTTCCAAAGTTTGAATACTTAAAGAATTTTTGACATTGAAAGAAAATTTATTCTTCTGGATAAAACTCATTGGCTTAAATTATTTTTAAGAATAGGCCGCAAGCAGATATTTTTCATGGCGAAATTTTTCGGAAGTTTGGATGTGTTTGTTTATTACAGCCAAAGAAATTGTTGTTCATCTTCGAGTATAGCCAGTACAGTACTTCCTTTACTGTTCAGGAAGGAATATTTGGTAAGAGGTTTTAGAAATTTTGAAATAATATAAGATTATTTTATAGCATATTTAGAAAAAAAAGACGATTTCAAAATCCTTTCAGCAGATATACTTTTGAACTTTTCATAGCATTGGTGTAAACAGAATTTTTGATAACTTCATCAAGAATCCTAAA
>WOGJ01141427.1:0-15131 GCA_015342185.1 Leptinotarsa juncta | reverse complement strand
CTGTAACTCGCCACTAGATGGCGATATAGAACAATTTTTGAAAGCACTGTTCTATAACGCTGCGCACGCCTAAGTTCGTTGATTCTGATTCTGTCAAAACATTGGAACACCAGCGATATAGCAACATAGTACTAGTTCAATATAATATTAAGCAGTGAACAATAAAAACATTCTATAACATAGAATAGCTGAGTATTCACAAAGTTTTTCACATTATAATAATTGGTTTCAAGAGCAGAAGCAAAATTTGATATTCAAACTACCTATATCGTACACAACAAAAAATCTTAATTAATATTATTGGAGTTTAATTCCAACACCAAACCATTATTTCAACACTTCGACATGTGTTTCGATCACCAAGTGATCATCTTCAAGAGAAACATTTAATGTTCCTCTTGAAACCGTTACTTTAAACATTTTAACACAGCGACACGTGTTTCGGTCTTTCTCTTGAAGATGATCGCTTGGTGATCGAAACACGTGTCGAGGTGCTGAAATAATGATTTGATGTTGGGATAAAACTCCAGTAATATTCATTTCTACACTAAAGGTTCCAAACAGTGCATCACAAGTAGAGAATCCCAATAACAATAACTTCAACTCTTCAGCAATTTTATTTTGTATAGATTAATCGATGAGTAGTAAAAAAATTCTTCGTTCATTTGCCATGGTGATATCGTGGTTAACATCGCAATTCATTGAAGCAGGGTATCAAATGTTCTTTGGTCAAGAGTCAACAGGATGGCGGAAGCGTAACCTTGTTTGTTCTTTTTTATTTGTTTCCGTAATAAACACAAAATATTGTGGGTACCTATTCAGAATGTGTTGGCTCTGTAAGTCACGAAAAAAGAATAAACAATAAAAGAAGCTAATTTTAAATTAGTGTAATAAATTCATTTGGTACTTTGCCTTGGGCCTTGTAGAACTGATGGGTTTTATAATGCTTAATATTTTGAAAGCAATTCATTACTGTCGGTGTCACTTTTAAGATTCCAGCTATATATCTAACTGAACTTACCGGGTGTTTCAGATTATATTTTTAATACTGTGAACACATCGTTAATAGGAAATCATCGTGACAAACTTAATTATTCAAGGATCTAAAATTAGCCCCTACATAGTCCAGTCAATTCAGATCATTTTGCCAAACACCACCGACGAAAATTTCGATTAAGGTTTTATTCTCCTTTTACTTTACCCTCAGGCTAAATTTCACCCCTTCTAGGGGGTGAGAAATTGTTCATTGAATACGAGTCTGGAAATAACAGAGTAACACCCGATTCAAGGAGTTTTTTTATGAAAACCAAAACTTTTCAACTCATTTGCGAGTAAAAGTGTAAAATTTTCAAGTATTAAGCCCAGGTTTTGAGACTGTTTTTCGTGAATGACTCATAAAGTAAATATGCCATAAAAGATCGTTCTTGGTGAAAATGTAGCATATAAAAAACAATAAAGGTTCGATTAACGGTGTCTGTGGACTCAATACAGAAGAAGTGATACCTTGTTGAAAGCTGGTCGTTCGACGAACGCCCAAATTGTACATTCCAAAAATAATGCATTTTTTGAAGAAAAATCATAGAACTTTTTTGAAGTGCTTATTTTCAATATTTTCAAAGTTCCTAGCGGTGAAACTGAGCGAGTTATGACGAAAATGATTTGCTCCCTATTTTTTTGGCGACAAAGAAAGTGAAAATAAACTATTCCAAGACATGCATACATCTTTCGAAGTTTTATCAAACAATTGTTAGATTGATACAGAAACGACCTACTTTTTGCAACAGGACTGATAAAGGCCACTATCGTTTGAATAATCATACGAAAAAACTAAGACGGTCGGTACACAGTGCAGAGTTGCTCTCGCATCTTTTGACCCGATATATCATAATATTATTATATTAAATAAACTTTATCGACTTTATTGGCAAATTGGATTCGTTTGGTCAAGTTTGAATGTGTGAATCAAGTTACAGTCTGAGTCACTTTGGAAGTATATAATATTTATTTATTTCGATTCACCCCCTTCAAGAGTAATTTATTCAAAATAAATATTGTTTTTCAACTACTCTTATGATTTTGGTGGTTTGATAGATTGTTTATGAATGAAGGGACTAAATATTGTTCAACGAATATTCGCAACAATTATGAATAACCGCAAACCACAATTCGACTGATGTTTTACTGATCCTTTATTTCATTGTGAAGATGAGCATTATCACATTAGCCTCTAGCGCCGGATAGTTGTGAAAAATTATTGGAGTCTGATACTTTTTGCCAAAGCTTACATAAACAAACATACTACTACCTCATGTTATTGTTTTAGTTCAATACTTTGTACAACAGTTGAACATTTCCTGAAAACCGAAAATAAGCATACATTACCTAATTCCATCTCTACGATGGGGGACTATTTATAATTCGGGAACTGGCAACACTAATGTCAATAGGTCAAATGTGGCAAGAGCATAATAAAGTTTGACATTTTTTAGCATGGACATACTTACAATGTTTTGATGTAAAAGTACTATTTGTTTTGTTAACAGTGAGTTAAGAAAAGCAATTTAACTAAAAAATCGAAATGTCAAGAGAATGTTTTCGTTGGATAATTTTGCACCACATTCGACTTGGATTATCCCAATAAGAATGTGTTGAAGTCAGTTCTTTGTATCGCGATAAAGTACCATCAAATACCACAGTATATCGCTAGTATAGTGAATTCAATCGTGGTTGTAGTTCGGTCGCTGACGAATTCATTGAATATCGTCAAAAATCGGTTGTTGTGCGAGAAAACAGCGGTGCAATGACTGAATTGATGATGCGAGATCGTCATGTGAGCTATTGCGCGATGGAGGCAGCCTTGCACATTATATACTTTTACTTAAAAACTCCGATTTTTCATGAACATTTGTTGTAAAAGAATTATTCTCGTTGAATACCCCATAATTTATCAATCGCTTAAAAAAAAGGCTCGCGTCAAGTGGTATAAGGAAATGATTATAAACTTCGACCGTGGTGCTTCAAAAGATATGACAGATGACGAATCATGGATAGATGCATATAAGCCGGAAACAAAACAGCAATTTACTGTGTGGGTATTTCAAGACCAGCTAAATCCAACAAAACTTGTTTGTGGAAGAAGCACAGCGAAGCAAAAGATCACCTGTTTCTTCGGCCGAATGGATCATGTGGCCACTGTTCTGCTTGAGCAACGTAGAACGGTCAATTCTGAGTGGTGCACGACCATTTGTTTGCCGGAAGTTTTCGGAGAAATTTGTGAAAGTAACTGCCGAAGACGAAAAATGCAAGCTCTTCAAACATCTCGTCAAACAGGTGACTTTTTGAGCAGTCAAAACTTCGAATTGATGACTCATCCTGTGTACAGTCCTGATTTAGCACCAAATGACTTCTTCTTGTTCCCAAATATCAAAGGTAAACTGCGTGGTCACCGATTTATGATCGCCGAAGGAACAGTTGAAACGATCAAAAACCATGATTTGGAGGTTTCTCAAGAGGAATGAAGAAATTTATTTGACTAATACTTTGAACGAATGCAAAAATTTATTGATCATCAAGGGGAATATTTCGAAAAACAATAAAGCCATTCTCATTAGAGAATGTTTGTTATTATTTGCTATTCTCGAAATATAAATGAAGGTATTCGAATAGTACGACCAGAAAGTAAAAGTAACTGCAGCAAATCGTTCCAAAATGAACCAACCGAACTGGAAGCTTTCTTCCGAGCACCTAATGATAATGCTATAAAAATGATTTGAACGTTATGCGTGCGGACAAATTGATACCCTTCGGCAGTAACCCTTCCCATGAGCAGAGATTTATTCAAATTCGGGTGGAAGCACGCGTTAGAAGTGCCCGTTTGCACGCACACTCGTTTAAGTGAAGGGAGAGGGTTGGAGATTTCTTTCATCGAATTTGCATACTGGTACACACTAATACATACATTTGATTCACTACTGTGCGGTATGTGGCAGTTGAAAACTGTATTAGTCGGGGAACGAACGGTTATAACTATAACTTTCATATAGACATTTTTTCCACATTGCTCCTGCAACCCTCAAGATTGAACTTGAACTAGTCACATATACATTGAGAATTTTATTTTGGACACCCTGTGTACAGGTTCTGAATGTGAAATGTGTGTGTGAAAAAAAATTCCAAATTGGAGGTATTCTTCTAAATATCTACAAATATTGTGCAAAATAATTATTCTGAATGCAATTTTAATTCCGATGCAAAATTACAGCTCCATAAAATATTATTAATTTTTTCTACACTTTCTGTAAATGTCACCATTGATGCAAAGTAACACATCTACATAGTTTTTCGAATGCAATATAAGAGATACATTTTCTACACAAACTGAATAATATTAATACGTCTTCATTACAATGGTCACTATTCCGTTTGTATTCCAAACATTCGTAATAGAGTCAAATCAGATATCATTCACAGAATTTCTACACAATACAATTAATGAAAGAAGTAAAATTTCACTTGCATGGAACACTGTCTTTCTCACGTGTCAAGTTTCAGGAAACCAATCAAAATATTGACGCCAGCCGTGAAAGCCTACATTCCTATAATAGTTCTGATTTTTTTTATTTTACATTTATAGAAATATCTCACTTGCAATATTATATTATACAGGATATACTTCAGATATTCTGCTGATTGCTTTGAAATGGTTCTTTGTAATCGTTAAGTTCAAGTCTGACATTTGCACATTTGATAATTCAATTCGTGTATATCACATTCTTCTTTCAGAATTTCGAAAAAATTTCATGCAATTGAATAATAATAATACTTTTTATTTCGATATACAAAAAGGATATGATCAACTGTAAATTTACGTTGGCATAAAATTCACAGGGGTACGTTAGTCTACGATCATACCACACAGCGCCTTCCAGTAGAAATGTTGATCAGTTTGAAAATGTAGGTTCAACAGTATGAAGGTGGCAAATGCTGCGCATCAGCAGATTCGCGCAGAAGCAGCTGAGCACATCATTATGCGTTACCCTGAATTTCACCAACTTTATGTATTCAAATCTACACAATTCTTCGGTTTTTCAATATTGAATAATTCTGTAGTGTAGTTAGGTGTATAGCGAAACACTAAAAGAATAACCTATCACTGTTTTCTGGTCTCATTTGAATGAATGTATTCATATCTAGACTATTCTTTGATTTTTTGCAATATTGAATCATTCTGTAGTGTACAGAGAGGTATATAGCGAAATACCAAATATCTACTCATTTCTTTTTTCTGGTCTTATTCAAATGGGAACATTGAAATCATGCATTAATACGTTCTAGACGTTTCGTTCCGCCATAGGTTTTTTTAAGTTGAACCACAAAAGCATTATTGGACTCAACTGTCCTCAAAAAAGAGCTTAAGTAATGGCCTAAAGCAGAATTGTCCTTCAAGGGGTTGAGTCCAATAATATATTCGTAATTCAGCTTAGCACCACTGTTGGACGAAATAGCACTGCCTGGTTTTGAGCTTTGGTTTCAACTACTCAGTTGCCTTATAGTGAAAGCTGCTGAGAAAGAGAATGAACCTAATTTGTCGATTGATGTCGAAGCTTGAATCTGCAACAGATCGCCATGGGTAGCGTCGTCTATCTCGATGATTTTCATACCATTTCGAAATATTCATATTGACTCTATTGATTTGATCACTTCAATATGGTCATAGAAAAGTTGTTATTAATTTGATTGACATTCAGTTAAGTTCCTAGGATTTGATCAGTCCAATAGGGTTATAAAAGTGTATTTCATCAGTTCGGACTTCAAACAAAGGGTTATAAAAGCTTGCAAAAGGAAGACTAAATTTCTTTTAATCATTTCGAATGTCTGAGTTTCAAGCAACACGCAGTGAATTTGAATTCTGGTTAAGTTGAAGTGAAAATTTAAATGAAAAAAAGCTTTTGAAGCCTTTTTTCGATATATTCTTGATTTTTAAGATTTTTAATTATCGATCATTTCAGTCCTTTACATGTTTTTATGGGAGAATCGTCTTGATCATTTTCAGGATATTCCTCGAAGAATGAAATTGAAGTTTTCAAATCACTTAAAAACATATGATGTAAATTGACTAGCAGAGTAACTTAAAAGGCATCCATCTCAAAAACTGAAGAAGGGTTGAGAAGGATCTAGAAATTCATGAAATTCGTTTATGAACTACTTGCCAGAAATATCAAGCAATTTATGCTTCACATTTAGTGAAAAGTTAGTATATGCTTTACTTCCTAGCAACAACGTTCTCATTCGTCTTATATACGGTATGTCCATTCTAAACCACAAACACAAAATAGTGACTTCTGTGTGTTTGAGTTTTCTTATATTTAAAAGGTATGATCTAGGGAACACTCCAATTCGCTCAAATTCAAAATCTAGATACATGGATATATTGTGAAATAACACTATGACTCCCTTACTACTGAATACGTTTGAAAATGTTGCACCCTTCGTTGATATGTAGATAAGTATCTAAAACTGAGATTAATACCATTCGGTGGTTATATAAACTCTTTTATATAGATAATAACCATCTTATTTTGTACATGAGAATTACATACAGGGTGAATAATACTGGAGTTTTTCCCCAACACCAAATCGATATTTTTAACGCCACGACACGTGTTTCGATCACCAAGTGAGTATCTTCAAGAAGAAGAATAAAAGTGAATATTACTGTAGTTTTTTCCCAACATCAAATCGTTATTTTCAACACCACGACACGTGTTTCGATCACCAAGTGATCATCTTCACAGGGTGTATTAGAAATTCAATAGAACTCGCCGATATTTGATGAACATCCGTATTTAAACTTACCGATACAGTTCACCGAAAGATTTCAACAATGAAAGGTTTCAGGAAGGTTTTCGTCGTTATTGAAGTTTTTAATATCTACTTCCGGTTTAAAAATTTATTTGAAAATTATAAGCAAAAGTCCTCTCTAACTTTTTTCAAAGAACGAGAAATTAATTAAAACTGTTTTGAATTGTGAAGAAAATATTTTCAGAAGATACAAGATTTTGGAAAGCACTATTTGGCTTTCTACTTCTCCATCTTTGAATAAAATATGTTTGAAACTTTCAAGGAAAAAAGAAGCCAAATTAAGTTCAAAATATGAAATCCTTACGATGATACGAAGATACGTCGATCATAGATGAAAAATTCTTTCAGATACAAATTGAAAAATTAAATCATTTCGAAACTACCACTTACATAAATATTGATCAATAAATTATAAGAAAATCAATTTTTTGCATTCAGTTTGTTCTCTTGATATTCGTTATGGAACTGAAACAGATATTATTCACAGGAACGCTACACAACGCAATATTTCAAACAGCTTTGATATGAGAAATTTATTGATTTTGTATTCATTTGGAGAATTGCGAGGAGGTTTTTCTTGAGAAGGTTTTTCCAAATGGATTTGACCTCTAGCGGTTCTCCAGTACAGGCACTGCTCTTAGAGCGCTTTAAGGATTTTTCTCTAGTGCTTTTGTTATATCTCAAGTAAACTGATTTAACAAGCAAAAACCGTTCTTAACAAAAAGAAAGTCATTTTTTTATCTTTTTTTTTAAGGACAAAACACAAACAATACGATAACATTCTTAGGCGCTTTCAGAGGGGTGCCTGTGCGAAAGTAGCTATTCACATTGGATTTGAATCGCTGGAGGTTAAATCCATTTGAAAAAAAAATCACTGGAAGTTTATTCCACATAAACGCAGATATCCAGATTGAAGAGTTCTTGAACAGCGAAGTTCGAGGTGTACTGAGTTGAAGCTCAAAACAATGACCAGCCACAGTTTGTCGCTAATCTTTGATTTGAACCGCTCTTGATGAAATCAAATATGAGAAGTCACTTGAACATCTTCAATATAAGTATCTTTATTCGATATGAATTTCTGCAAAATAAATAGGTCATAAATTTTGGATTTTCGCTACTACCCTCCAAGTTTCTGCTCGATCTGCTGATTTTTTGATTTTGTAAGCTGATTATCCATACTATTACCTAAAAGTTCAAATTGGATTCTTGTGTGTTAAATTTAAATCTACTACTATTACCAACACCTTACTCAACACCATTAACCTGTCACATAAGACAAAAGAGATATTTGACCATATGGTTTTTGAGTTTTACGAACTGATTTGATGAATGTCATTAATGTCAGTTAGATATTCGATGGTGCATTTCAGGAAAGTAATTGCTAATGGTTTTCAAAATAGCCCTATTGAATTGGCCAATAAAACTCGGAATGTCTATAATTCAATAATTTAATTTCCCTATAAATCGCACAACGAAATTGGTTGGAAAGCGTGCATTTCATTCATTGATAAAATGACAGAATATTTTTCTTCAGAGAGCCGGCGTATCTGAGTTGACGAAAAGTTTACAATTTCGATGAGAGGAGCACCCCTAGTGTGTTTCGATCAATAAAAAATGAATCAAATGTCGTAGATCACAATTTCATCATTCGTAGGTTGACCTATGACAAAATTAAAGTCCAAAAAGGGTTATGCTACTATAGCAGAAAAATTAGAAGTGAGCCAAACATCTGTGGCTTATGATAATCTAGAGAAGTTATGAAATCTCATAATTTCGTAGATAACACATTAAATATCAAATTCGTTTCGTTTTTTTGGAATTATTAAGGATAGAAAACACTAAAGTTAGAGGTGCTTCTGTGAATCTAAAAATGAAATCTATTGTAGTGTAAAGTTCATCTTTATATGTTTATTCATTTATTTTAACGATCAAGCTAATTCAAAATCAATTCAATATTTTATGTACTACTCGTAATACTGGCAATATTGAGAATTTTATAAATGTTCAAAATATCGTTGAAGGATAATGAGGATGAATGAAAAATTATAGGTTAGAGAGGTGAAGATTTGTTAATTTCAAAATAAAATAAATTATTCATCTTATTTTGAAAATAAATAGTTGAACGGGCAAGAGTTCTGGAAATATCACTTTGTTACTTCCCAAACTCAGTAAGAAAGTGAAAAAAAAATCGAATATGTTCCTAGAATCAAGCCTAGAGTCAATCTAGTCATTATTAACTGTATGCACTCACTGAAATGAAATTGGTTTTAAGTCTTCTAGGACAAAATTCATGTTCAACACGCTCAATATTTGTGAATAGTTGTAACTATTTTATTGAAAATACTTGGCATTTCTCTAACAAATCAAGATCAATATCATAATGAGGTGATATAATGCATTTGTTCATAAGATAGATCTTACTGGTGCAATTAGTAGAGAATATAATTGAACAAAATTACTTTTTTTGAAGAGAAAATTAGACTTTTTCATCGACCTTTTTGGGTATTTAATTTTTTAAATTACGGAATATGAAAATACTTGAGAAGGTTGATGAAAAATATAATTATTCGACAGTATCAGTGAGGAGTGAATGAGGCATTGAAGAACCATTTCTCATGATATTTTATAGACTTACTTTAAGGCAAATTTCCACTGATTCCTACCTATTAACAAGCTGAATAAGAGGCATCTCTACATTCGAGAAAATGCTAGTCAAGTTCCAATAAAATCTACATAAAAACTATTGACACCGGAGATAAGTAAAACATAGGAACTTGAAATGATACCATATAATCTTGAAAAAAAAATTGAAGTAGTTCAACTACTGTTTCCAAGATAGTGATTTGAATTATGTTTTGGATTTTTTCAAGAGAGGGGAACGGATTATTTTACATACTATGCATGTATATTAAAATTATGCGTGTAGATCATGAACAATAGTTTACAGAATTCTTTGATCACACTATCCTCAATCCGTACCTGTTCAGTCCTCTCACTCTTCAAGAACCACATTACCTTCTGCGGCTGCAGAAAAGAATGCGCGTAGCCACAATATTTACATGTATTACCTAGTTATTTTCTGAGGAATTCAACAGGAAAAGAACTTCACAGGATTCTTGTAATAATATTTATTTAAAATTAGAAATTTAAGCCCCAGTTGAGCATGAAATCGCCCAGCTATCACACCGTTACTAGAGAAAACGATTTGTTTTGGTTTTATTATTACTTCAAAGTGATTTCAGAATGATTTTCCGTGAAAATAAAGATAATACATATTTGTAGGAGTAGTTTGTAACGGGACATGCCTTTTACTTTCTGAATATTCAGTTTCATGAAATAGTTTTAGTATGCAGACGAAACAAAAAGAGCGAAAATTTCTTATTCTGCAGGGTTTAATATTTTCTGGAAATATAGTAACCCAAAAATAGCAAACGACCTGTTTTTAGACACTATGTGACCTACGAAAAAAAGTTATATTGCTCGTTGATAATTGCGAATTGAAACTAATGCGGTGAGAGAAAAAAGGTAATGTGTTTTTTTTTTCTCATTGGGTTGACTTGTCAAGGTAGCTCAATTGAGGTTAATATCGGAGAGAAGACAGCTATAACAGAGAGGAGAAAAATCAATGTTCATTATTTCATTACCATATACAACCAAACTTAAGATATACGTTATAGTAATAGTAGTAGTTCGGAAGAAAGGGAGTACACCCAGGAAGACTTAATTGAAAGTGTTACATCTGGACACTTCGCTGATCTGAGCTATCCTGAATTATGTAGGATATTGGACTAGTCGAATCGATACCAATTAGATGTGCAGTTCCCTAAGAAACCGCCTTCGTCTAATACAACTTACTGCAAAATGGAAGAGGCTGGAGGCAGTTTTACCACATATTTACAGACAGCTTAAAGACTAAAGAAGGCTCAGGATGTGGAGTGTACTCCAAATTACTAAGCCTATGGATTAAGTGGGGAATGGGAAAAACTACCAGCGTGGTTCAAACAGAACTGGCTGGTATCTCAATCGCCACAAAAGAAATAACCAGGAAAGCAATTCCTGGCAAAAACATAAAAATCTGCACTGATAGCAGACAAGCCCTTAGTAGCCTCGGTAGATAATAACATTATCCTGAGGTGGATTAAAGACCACAACAGGAGTAAAGGTAATCGCATTGCCGATTCTTTAGCCAAGGAAGCGGCTGGACTAAGAATGTTAAGACCCAGTGGCACCTACGGTCTGATAACGTCGACCAATTGCGGAACTAGCATCCCTAAAGAGATGGGATGAAATCAACGGATGCAATCTTGCCAGGATCACTCTAGGCGATCCTGGGAATCTGGCGCCGAAGAAATATCTGGCGATGACCAGGAAAAATCTACGCTTAACAGTAGGATTTCTGACTGGCCACTGTCAATTAAGGAAACGCCTCCACCATATGGAGCTAGTGGATACACCTCTATGCAGGATGTGTGAACAGGAAGATGAAACTCTCAGGCATATCCTATGCGAATGTCCGGAGTTATCGTCAATAAGAGAGTGTATGTTCGGCGAGTCCACCATCCTGGAAAGGACAGGTTGGACGATGACCTAGGAGGACAACTCCTCGGGAGGATGTTCCATGGGTCACATGTGTTTTAAGTGCTGTGGGCCTACACTGACCCTCCCTACTCTACAGATACAGATACAGGTAATACCTTAAACTCAGTTGAATATTGTGTTGATTTATTGCATTATGAGTCATTACAGATAAGATTTCCTAATATATATTATTTTCACAGTAAACCCAACGAAAACATTTGAGCTTGAAATAGTGGTGATATTGAAAGTTAACTCGGTTTTACTATTTTGGAGAGAGGATACTTCAACTCCATGAATATCAATAAATATCAGTACGGTCCTTTCTGATTCAACAGCAAAAAATTATTTCCTATTGATTTTTATAGTGTTTTGTATTTTTTAACCAAAGTTTTACAAAAATAGGGAAAAATTTGCCGCAAATGTTTATTAATCAATGAGTGGAGTTGCATTTTATGTATTTGGTTTCCTAGATTTTTGATTTATGCATTTTTTATACACTGGTTTATTTCTTAAATTTTTGTCGAAGTACATGAATAATGATAATTAGGAACACCGTTATATTCATCAAAACGAAATTGATTTAGATGTGATGTATGCGACACATTCAATAATATACGTATTTTTTTTCTTAGCAAAATGTTTATTCTACTCAGTAAAAGGTGAACGGTAAAATCCAGTTATGAGAAAATGAAATACATTTTTTTCCATACATATTCTGAATTCTAATACCTTTGCATTCAGACGATAATAACGACCTTTACAAATATGTTGAAATGTCTATCTCAAATAAAATCATTAACTTGTTTTCAATCACCAACATGCTTGCTAACTTTTCCAATTATTGATTTTATAATTGGGGAATTACCAAATTGTAATATTTGTGGAATTCCTCAATGTATAGTTTCGCTAATCAAATATGCAAATCGGTAAGAAATCAATAAATTTAACGCAAAATTTTTGTAGCTGACAAATAAATTAACAACTCTCGCATATACAGTGTGGTTCATTAGAATAAAGAGCATTTCATTTTAAATCATTTAATATAACATTACGGAGTTAACGGTCAATTAGTTGATGTATTTCACAATTACTCAAGTTTTCATTTTATTGACATTTTGCTTTGTTATTTTTTGTAACTGTGATTTTCTTTTAGTAAGAACGAAGAATTATAAGAGTGTAAAAAATTAAATAAAATCTAAAACAAGAAAACTGGCAGCTTGTGCATCCTCGAGATAATTTCATCTTTTTTGTAATATCGGAAAATGAATTGTAAATCCCGTAGAGCTTCCAGCAGTTTTTGAGATACCACTGATTTCTCTTTAGGTGTTTTAATAACGTTACTTACATCCACCTCATTCTTTTTGATATTTTCAGTTCTACAAAACTTTTCTTGTTTTCGGAATTGCCTAATGAATTGAATTTTTCTCAGGTCTGATTATGTCTTTTGCCTTTCAAATAGCCGATTTCATAATTTGCATCATTGCATACCAAAAGGTACAATCTTTAACCACAGTTTACTTCCAGTCTAGCTACTCTGGCAATATTTTTTCGTCCAGTATATTTTTGAAATATTCGACCAATCGGCCAATTTTTTATTTCAATATTGTCGATCCATCAAGCACAATGTCGCCAAATTTCAGACTACCGGCTCTTTTTCTAGCATTATGAGTCAAATGAGCTGAATATTCTTTATTGGAGTGGCATCTGACATGAACATCAATCAAATTTTATGCATTGCAAATCTCTACTTCAATTGGTTCAGAGCCTTAGAGTATCTGTTCAGAGAAAGATTTTAGAGAAGCTGCAGAACAAAAACTCAATTCATCAGTATTTCTGATATTCTGAAAATCAAACATAAAATCAGATCGATATCTTCACCGACTCAAATTCTTTCAGTAGATCCTACTCATGCCTACTTTCAAACTCTAGCATTCAACATCGAGAGCAAATATTCTGGTAAGTTTTATCTTCAAATTGTGACATGTGAATTGAAACGTTTGTCTTTTTGGACGTTTGTCTTTATTTACACAGTTAAAATGTTTTTGCTGCTTTTTATTTGACAGTAATTCACTTGATGAAAGAGACAATTAGAATGTAGGATTCAAAAAACTATAGAACAAGAACAATTGTAGCCTCTGTATTCTCAACAATGATATCAGTAAATTAGAACGAATTCTTAACACGATCATCTAACTAGGCCACGAATTTCTGAACATTCTCCTTGAGCTGTCTCATCTCCATCCATTATCACTTATGATGAAATAATTACCTTGTCTTCAACAACGAGACAATGATCATATCGCCTCAAATTGTTGCTGTTATCTCGGTCCTAAATTACCCCGGTTGACAGGTAACATTTGAATTCGGAATTTAAATAAAAAATTTCAGTTGATTTTATCAAGTGAGAGATATAAGGAATATATAGCTATTACCGGGCTACCAAATCTATCTTTATCTTAATTAATAGTTGAAATAGCCTTATACGGCGCCTCATCAAATTCCTTGGAAACTGGTATGTCATCTCTTGGCGGTATTGATCAATAGATAAAAAAAATGACGACTTCTGATAAAACTACATTTTGAAATATGATTATGGAGGGAATTGAATAGGAGGAGATGGCAGCACCTTGAAACTCAGTATGCTGATGCTGACATTTTGAATGATAATGGTTACCTCTAAACTGAGTTCTATCAAAGTGACACTTTTTTGAACAGGTCTCCCATGTTCTTCTTATTTTATTCATGGAAGATCATTCTTGTGAATACTTCTTTATAGAGTTTTATATTTGTAATTCTGTCCCAATTATACTATATGCATACTTTGTATATATTAACTCTACTTTGTGTGAAGGTAAGCAGTTGATTGCTAATCTGGAAATTCTAACTGTCATATTCTCTTTACTCAAGTTGCTCAGCTTGCTTCAGGCTATTAAGTTCAAATCTCCCTCAATCAGAAGATGATTTCTGTTGAATTATTCTTATATTTTTTTATTCTTTCACAAATTGAATGTTTCAGACATTTTCGAATGTTTGACAATGACCAATTTATTTCTGGTAAAAACCCAATAATTAAAAATTGAACTCTGCAGTGAAATTCATCTTCTAATGATGCCAATCTGTTTAACTTAATATATTTTATGATTTATTTTTGTGTTTGAAATTGATTATCAAATGGCAAAGAAAATTATTTTATTGTGGAAGATAATATAACTTTTGTACGAAAGACAAAAGCAACGCCTAATGAACGCCAAAACATTGATAAAGAAGTCTCTCAATTTTTTTAAAAGGTATCGGCAAACCAGTAAAAATTACTGAGGTATCTATTGAGCACCTTACACCAATAAATACTCATTTCACCAATGGTCCGGTTGAAGAATGATTTGAATTACTTAGTATGGATCAGCAAAATTTTCAGCTAACCATTTTGATTTTATCCTTTCGGGTCTACTCGAAATTTCATGGTTAAGACCAGTAGGAAGCCCATTACATTGAAACACTTTGCTATGACTGCTTCTGAAAAAAAAACACACTTTGTAATCATCAACGTTTTTTATGGAAGACGAAGAGAATTGAGGTTTTCATAATTGTTTTCTTGGCTAGAATGGTTCTAGATGAAAATCTCATCTGAAGGACAATATATTTCAGCAAGTTAAGCACTACAAATAACTTTTTTGAATTCACGTCATTGTGAT
>WOGJ01141331.1:0-12874 GCA_015342185.1 Leptinotarsa juncta | reverse complement strand
TATAATTATTGAATTTTTCACATATAGTCAGTGGGCATACTTGAAGACTGGCTATAAATCAAATCATCTGAAGGAACAATTCGTTTAGGCCAGTCTAATCGCGAGCATCTACCAAGTGTCATCACCTCATCGAAGTGGATCCAGATAGCGGAGTCCAAACAATATGCAAAAGAAAAGGAGAATGAAGAGAAGTTACGGAGACAAGAAAAGAAAGTTTACAGGAAGAAAGAGTTAGAAGCCGTTATAAAAGCTAAGCATTTGAAAAAGAAAGAAACGAAAACTCTGAAAAAAGCCAGGCCGACGAAAATCAAAACACTGAGGATTTGGAAAATGTTATCCAAAATTCTGTTAAGCGGAATGAAAGTGATATGACTGAAAAAGAGAACTCCAACAGACATGTTGTGGATAGACACGAGGAAGATGCTACTAATGAAATTTCGGAAAATTCAGTAAATTGTCAAGAGTTGAATGCATCTATCGACAGATATGTTGTTGTTCAAATTGAAGGAAATTACTATCCAGGAAAAATTACCCAAGTGAAGTCTAATTCATTATTGATTAGCATGATGGAGAGAAGTGGAGCAGACTGGAAATGGCCATACCAAAAAGACGAGATTTGGTTTCATAATAGAGAGGTCATGGAAAACATTGGAACACCTGTGAAGAAGAGTTCACGAGGAATTTTCACTGTTAAGGAAATGAACAAATACATGATTTTTTTTAAATAAATAAGTTGTTTCCATTCACACCTACTTTTCAGATGGTGGAACATATCATTTAACTTTAATTTTTGCTTACTTGTGCCACCATAATCTCTTGACATCAATAAATCTGGTGATGAATATTAGTGGCAACTAATGGTGGTTGAATGGCATCATTAGGTACCTGCTGGCTACAAATGGTATCCAAAAGGGCCAGTTTAGGAACAAAGTGGCCACAAATGGTGAAACTGTTACTATTCTGATAAAAATTCAATAAAGAAAATTCACACTATTTCATCTCCAAACGAGTAGCTTGAATCAATAATAAAAATGCCCGGTTCGATAACTGGATGGATCAAAATAGTATGCTGCTATTTAAGTGATTATTTTTCATGACATCAACTGCAGATTTGCTTAAACTGGCCACAAATGGTGTATCTACCCTATGCTTAATTTTATAATAAAACGTAAGCTCTCTATTGTTATTTGATTTACTAAATTCAACATACATAAATTAAGTATGATTTGTACTTCAAAGTACATATGTACATAAAGAATCTTATCATTGGATATGGAAATTTGTCGGATTACAAGGTAGGCTTTTGTAAAAAATTCCGGACTATAGGGAGTCTTCGGCAATGCTCTATAATCCGACAAATTCGATAGTCCGACACTCCCCTGCATAATGTTTGTCGGATTACCGGAGGTCCACTGTACTTTATTCAGCGTTACTCTGAAAATCAAAGTGGGGGCCACCTCCCACTCCGTGTATCTTCTCAAGCGGAAGCGACGGAACGGCAGTGCTAACGAAAGTGTTACAAAAATAAGTTGTGTCAAAAATATTTCGTCCTACGGTGTAAGAGACCGACGCGAATAATCACGTTTTATTTTTGATTATCGTGATTATCGATACACTCTGTGTATCTTCTCAAGCGGAAGCGACGGAACGGCAGTGCTAACTAAGTGTTACAAAAGTAAGTTGTGCCAAAAATTTTTCGTCCTACGGTGTGAGAGACCGACGCGACTAATCATGTTTTATTTTTGATTATCGTGAAATTTTTATTGTGAGGTGAGTTTTTCTTTTTATATGTCATAAATTTAAATCAGTAACAATATTTATTTTAGCCATATTTTATTATTCTGTAAGTTTTCGTTTTCTTTAGAACTAATAAAATTTATGTTTTATAAAAATACTTATAAACAGGAAAATACTTCACTCATGATTCAATTACAACATAAAAAAAGTTATATATCAGTAATTCAACTGAGTGAATAAGTGGCTGTTACCTGTTAGTATTTAAGACATGATTTAGATATATTTTATTTAGGAGAGACAGCATTTGTAGGGCATTTAAGGGCTTATTAGTGAGTTCAATTAGTTTTGTAAGAGTTCTTGTGTGGCATTCATGATCAATATATAAATTAGACTGTAACAAGTAAAAATCAATATAATATAATAAATAATGGTAGTATATCAACAAATAAAAAAAATTATGTAATTCATCAATGATTCAACTGAGTATGTAAGTTACTGTCATTAGTATTGAATAACTGTTTTAGCCATATTGTATTTATGGAAGACAGCATTTGTAGGGCATTTGAGGGCTTTATAGTTAGTTTTGTACAAGTTCTTGTGTAGCATTCACGATTCGTATATAAATTAGACTTTGCAACAACGTAAAAAGTTACATAAAATTAAAAAAACTGGATTAAATAATATATTTTTTCAATTAGTTTTAAGAGTTCTTGTATAGCATTCATGATTCATATGCAAATTACACTACAATGTAAAAAGTAACATAATATGGAAAATAATGGCAACATATCGACATATAAAAAATCTCATGAAATTCATCAATGATTCAACTCTTTCAATATTGTTATAACAGATTTTCATCAAACAAGGTTAATTATATCAGATCAAATAGGGAAGCACAAAATTGGAGCTCCCCAAAATTCATTACCCGGGTCATTTTGATTTTTTATCTTATTTATATCAAACTGATCTGCTAAGTCATTTTTTTTTGAGAACCTCAGGTTTAATTTTTACTAACGATAAAACAATACAGAAATATAAATAATATATTAGAAAAAGTTCTGACCCTGATATTCTTCTTCTTTCATATTTCTAGCCTTGAAAATCTTCCAAATTGGAGATATATCTATATTTTTTGGAATTTCAATAAATTAAAATATTGCTGTAAGATGATAAATATACGATTCGAAGTAACAGGATTTTCAGAGATCTACAACATCCGCAAATAAAGTCAACATTTAAAAGAGTTAAACTCAGTAAAAACCGACGAATAACCTATGTATCTCTAAATATAGGGCCTACAATTTTTTTCTTGTCCGAACATAATGTCCTGAAAATGGGAAACATCAAAAGTCTTGGAATGAAATCGTCGAATCATCTTAAAATATTTTTAGATCATATAATTAATGACATATTTATTCTAGAACCCGTCAGTTTTTCATGGACGTTATCTGATCATTCATAGACTAATTTTCACTTTCCACTTCAGCTCGAATACCAAATCGTAAGTAATAGGACGTATCCGTATTGTATTCGAGAAAAAGGAAGATTTAATAGTATAGCATTTTTATACTAGTTGAAGACGACAAAATATTTACATGTTATCCATACAATTGTACAAATATTTTTAATATTCAATAAATGAGTGAAAGCATTTTGATTTCTAATAGTTACCTAAATGAAAGTTGCATTCATTCATTTTTGAATATTCTATAATTAGTGCAATTCTGATTTAGGTAATACTTTATTATTCTGTAAGTTTTCGTTTTTGTAGAACTAATAAAGTTCACGTTCCATAAAAATACTTATAAACAGGGAAATACTTCACTCAGGATTCAATTACAACATAAAAAGAAGTTACATGTTAGTGATTCAACTGAGTGAATAAGTGGCTATAACCTATTAGTATTTAAGACATGATTTAGATATATTTTATTTACGAGATACAGCATTTGTAGGGCATTTAAGGGCTTTTTAGTTAGTTCAATTAGTTTTGTAAGAGTTCTTGTGTGGCATTCATGATCAATATGTAAATTAGACTGTAACAAGTAAAAATCAATATAATATAAAAAATATCAACATATAAAAAAAATTATGTAATTCATCAATGATTTAACTGAGTATGTAAATTACTGTCATTAGTATTGAAAAAATGTTTTAGCCATATTGTATTCATGAAAAACAGCATTTGTAGGCCATTGAGGGCTTTATAGTTAGTTTTGTACAAGGTACTGTGTGGCATTAATGATTTATATATAAATTAGACTTTGCAACAACGTAAAGAATTACATAAAATTAAAAAAATCTGAAATTAATAATTTTTTAGTTAGTTCTGTAACAGTTCTTGTGTGGCATTTATGATTCATATGTAAATTAGACTACAACAACGTAAAAGGTAATGTGATATAAAAAAAATTATTCTTAAAATACCAACATATGAAAAAATATTATGAAATTTATCAATGATTCAATTGACTATGTAAGTTAGTCATTAGAATTTAAGAAATATTGTAGCTATATTGTATTTATGAAAGACAGCATTTGCAGGGCATTTAACCTTCCAGTGGTGACGTACGGTTTCTCACACCCAGTGGCGTAACTACAGGGTGGCAAGTCGGCAAAACGCCACGGGCCCCCAGTCGGTCAGAGGAGAATCCCAACTCCCAACATGTAATATTTATCATACATGTTAAGTAAAAAAAAACATTAGTCTTTGATTTATTTTTGTTACCTACTCCGTTGCATAAACAAGTTGAAAAATGTATTAAAAATTCAAATAATTTGTAAAAAAAGTTGTCACCCCGTTTTAGAACGTATCCGATGTCACGCGTGTTGGTATTACTGTGGATGTTCGGGGAATTCCCGGTGTAAGTTTTGGTCAACAGCGCTTAAAAAATTGCGTATACTTACCTAGCGTCCCGCCAATTTGACGCTCACGGGGAATCCCCGATTCAAGTTTGTATATAAGTAAGACTCCACTTTTCTATTATTACCCATGCACTCAAACAGTTATCAGTTTATTGTTGTAAGAATTAGGTGTTTGTTGCAAGTGAGGATATATTAATTAGTCAATTGGAAAAATAGGTTGACTCGGTAAGAATTTTATTCTAATATTTAAAATAATTTATAAAATAACATCATTTTAATTTTTAATCTGCCCAATAAAGCACAAATCACTATTTTGATATTTCGTAACTACCAAAACTATTTAAGTACCTATGTTCATCGTTCTTACAATAATTATAAAATTGCACGCTTGAATTGAGCATTGAACAAACTGGTGGGCTTCCGTTACATACATTTGTACGGCCGCTTTTTTGGCGTTTCTTAGCAATCAG
The DNA here is from genome assembly GCA_015342185.1 of Leptinotarsa juncta. Lineage (NCBI taxonomy): Eukaryota > Metazoa > Arthropoda > Insecta > Coleoptera > Chrysomelidae > Leptinotarsa > Leptinotarsa juncta. Next base: position 7,799 of record WOGJ01141331.1, on the reverse strand, counting down.
ATATTAACTAAAACTATAGTATTATTACAAACATTTTACGGTGTTGTTTTAGAAAGTATCACAGTGGAAGCGAAAAACGAAAGCGAAAGAAGGAGTCGGAAGAACGAAATAAAAAGTTACCTAAAATAAGTCAGTACTTTAAGAATCAAGATAGTATAGAAGAATCAAATGAACAGCTCGTCGGAAGGGCAGAAAATGATGTCGTCATAAGTAGTAATATCGCAGAGCCCGATAACAGTGTAATAGATTCAGAGCAACCACAACCCAGTACGAGCAAATCTTCAAACGAATCATTTTTGAATATAGAAAAATTAAAATGTTTACCGTACGTTACTGATAAAGGTAACTTCAAAGAACTCAATGATCAAGTAAAACGGTTTGTGATCGAAAACGGACCCTGTAAACCAAAAGGCTCCTTTTTAAGGGATAGTAACAAAAGATCTTTCTTAGATAGATATTATTACAGTACTTCTAAATCTGGCGTAAAGTTAGAACGTACGTGGCTGTGCTATTCCCTATTGCTACAAAAAGCATATTGTGAACCATGTTGGTTATTCACAAATAGGACATCTAAAACTATACAAAATATTTGGATGGAAGGCTATGATGACTGGAAACATATTGTGGAAGCCATAGAAAGACATGAGACATCGAAAGAACATTTGCATTCATGCTTTGTACATCGACAGTGGCAATTACATGGAACACTAGATGAGGAGCAAAAGTCTATTATCAAGAGAAAAAAACATTTTTGGCGCCAGGTACTGACTAGACTCCTTGATGTTACTCTAACACTTTCAACTTGTAATTTAGCTTTTCGTGGCCATAGAGAACTGGTATATGGCAACGATTCAGGTCCAAAAGGAAATTTTTTGGGTATTGTTGAGTTATTAGGCAAATACGATCCTATTTTACAAGAGTTGCTAAGCAATCCTAAGAGCCAGATTAAATACTTAAGTCCAAAAATACAAAATGAGCTCATTGCTGTTCTGGTTCAAAAAGTGGAAAATGCTCTAGTAAATGAAATAGTAACCGCACCATTTTATTCCATTTTATTTGATACTACTCAAGATATTTCCAAAACAGATCAATTATGTGAACTTTACCGTTACTGTGTAATCGAGAAAGATGAAAATGGAACTCCAAAGACTCTCGTAATTAAAGAGTCATTTTTAGGATTTCATGCGGTTAAAGATCAAACTGCCTTAGCAATGTCCAAGCAGATAATAAAATCCATAAATGACAAAAATATTTCTCTCAATAAGTGCCGTGGACAAGGGTACGACGGAGCTAATACCATGAAAGGCACTTATGGCGGAGTTCAAAAACTCATAAGAGATATAGAGCCAAATGCGGTTTATGTCCATTGTGCTGCTCATAATTTAAATTTGGTAGTAAATGATGCAGTAAAAGAGGTCATAGAAATACAAACATTATTCGAAACTGTGCAACAAATTTATAATTTTTTTGGCCATAGTATTAAACGCTGGAATATATTATCTAGTTTTATATCCGATAATAAAGGAGAGACCGGGGTAATATTAAAAACAATGATTCCAACTAAATGGGCAGGACGCTTTGATGCCATGTTTGCTTTGAAAGTTCGGTTTGTTGATGTTCAAAAAGTGCTTACAAAAACTATTTTATTAAATTCCAAAACAGATGAGAGAAATGAAGCTATCTTGCTGAAGAAGAAGATAGAAAATTACAATTTTATTATGTTGTTGGTTTTCCATTGCAAAGTCTTACAAACTATAGATGCGGCTTCTAAAGCACTTCAGTCTAAAGGTTCGTTTACATCTGCGAGAAATTGCGCGAGTTTTCTGTCTGACAGTCAAACTTGCAAGTGTTAAGAGATCTGCAACCAATGTCGCGACAGCTGTCGCAAGTAGTGTCGCGAGCTGGCCGGCAGAGTGTCCGACACTTTAACTTGCAAGTCTAAACAGGAAGCTCAGCCTTAGCAATTTCTCGCGCTCGCAGTGTCGCCCGATCAAACCGTGGGAGATATTTCCCGACAGTTGTCTGCAAGTTAACGTGGTGAGTGGTTGTATCTGCCGAGTCTCAACATAGTTTGTTGTGCATTGATGTTGTGTTTGGGCTTATAAATAGTCGTAGTAGTGTGTTGCTGTCAATGGAAGAAGACGAGATGGAACTGCCTCCTAAAATTGATGAAACTAAGAAACGGTCAGACTTGGAGACAAAAAAACTGGAATGTAATATTGAAGGATTACAGAAACCGTGTAAAAAAACACGAAGCGTTCCGTGATATTAGCGAGAAACTGAAAATTGATATAACTGAAGTACAAAGAAAAATTCATAATTTACGTAGTCAATACAACTCTGAATTGAAAAAGATAAAGAAGAAAACATCAGGCCAAGCAACGGATGAAGTGTATGTGTCCAATTGGCCGTATTTTGCTACTTTGAAATTCATTCATGTGAACGTACCTACAACATCTAGTACTTTTGTAAGTATACATATTTTATAATTATGCCTGGTTAGTGGTTAAGGGCGGTATTTACTTTACAAGCTACAAAGTCTGAAGGGTAAGGGTGAGACGTGAACATTGTACTACCTGTAGGTAGAGTCAAACCATTCAAGTACGACACATTACTTTCGAGCGACTTACGACCGAAAAATGTTTTAAACGTAAATATCTGTTTCAGCCTTTAGAACATTTGGTGAAAACGTGGTCTTTTTTTAACATAATTTTCATGTAGCAAAAAATGAAAGCGTAAATGAAAAAAATTATTCTTTATAAATGTTTTGCTTATAGAACTTGTTTTAGCAAAATTGTCCTTTTTTGTAATAATATTAGTACTTTTAAATATTTTTTTAAAACAAAAATACCTAAATAAAAATTTACAACATGGGTCCAAGATGAACCCAGTATAAACATTTCTCAGTACGCCAGTATGTTTTCCATGTTTTCAGTTTCAAAAATGAATTTTTTTGGGGCACAGCATTCGGTTTGTGAAATATGGTAAATCTTCTTCTTCGTAAAAAGTGATATTATTGTGGTTTTTAGAGCATATTCGTTTTATACATCAGAAAAATTGCCGTAACATCTAATACTAATGTATTTGAAGTTTTTGACCAACTAACTGGGCCAAAAGAGTTTCATTGTTTACAAAAAATACAGTTGGGATCACTTTTGGTCCTATCATGTAAAACATCTAAATATGCCTATACTGCCAGTGAACCTGTCCTAGGGAAGATGAAAAATACTCTGTGAACTCTGTACGAACTAGATCTGCAGCCTTTGGGTGGTTTCTGCTTTTTGTTGCCTGTAGAGGAAGCAAGTTCCCATCAGGAACACCTCCTTCTGAACGCCAGGATCCATCAGTCACGATACCATTGTCTTCCATGTAAAATGTTCCTAGGGGGCATACCTCTTAACGGACTCTTTTCCTTGAATTAGATAACTATGCAACGTGCATATTGCCAACACAACAGTCCTCACTTTTTCAGGACATAAAAGGATAGGCTTTCGTAAAATTCTAAATCTATTTGCAGCCAACCAAACCACATTTTCAACTATTCTTCTGCATCCAGATAGCCTATAGTTGTACACACGTTGCTTAATAGGTTGGTCGCGGAAAGGGTACGGTTTCATTAAGTTTGTGCTTAATGCAAAAGCATCGTCAGCAACGATCACATACGGCACTGGACGCTGCCTCCCTCTCAATGCTGAATGATCTGGTAGGTCTAAGGCCTCGTTCACAATACCTTCTTTTAGAGAAGTATTGTTAAACACCCCTCCATCAGAAATCCTTCCACAGCAGCCAACATCGATGTAGGTAAAATTGTAACAGCTATCCACCATTGCGAGCAAGACAATGCTGTAGGTTCCTTTATAGTTGAAATACAAGCTACCACTATTTGGAGGTGCTTGCATTACAATGTGCTTGCCATCGAGTGCACCAATACAATTTGGAAAATTCCATGTGGTATCGAATCCTTTAGCAATTTCTTTCCATTCAGTTTTGCTTCCAGGCATCTAGAACAAAAAAACACTGTCAACATTTTATATAACCGTCTACATACCTTATCACACCATTTAATAGATGTGACTTAATTGTAACTCTTTTACGCTATGGAATTAATTACATTAGATAAATAAACAATGAAATCGACAAATTGATTTCCAACATATATTAGAAATACATGTACTCTTGTTCTTTACAGACAATGAAAGCAAAGCAAAAGCAGAACGATGAAACGTTGCAAGGTGAGGGATTGGGGGACGAATATATGGATGACTCGTCTACATCAATTAATGAGCCCCAAGCAGATACAGACGCAGAAATATAAGCTCCTCCAGTCAAGAAAAGAAAAATAAAACCTTCTCAGGAAATGCCACTCTATATTCAGCAAGTGATGCGACAGCTTAGTGAGATAGATGATGAGGAACAAGTGTTTGGTGATTTCTGTGCCTCAGAACTGCGACAGATCAAAAACCCTGCTAATAAACGTATATTTAAACAAATTGTTATAGAAGCGATTACAAACATAGGTGAAGCTGAAGCGCTTGGTGTAGTTTACAAACGTTTTAGGCCCTTACACTTTCATTATCCCCAACCAGCTGCGCGGTCTACCCCGTCTCCGTATGGCAGCGACGGCTCTTCGTCGTCTTATCCACCACAGTACCAAGTGCCATATTCGCATACTCAACAGATAGACCAGCAGGAAGAACCAGGACAAGAATCTTCTTTGTTAACAACTTTGTTTTAAACTTATTGAATTTATCTTTTATGCCATATTTTATATTATTTTTCTTATTCCTCTGTGACTATCTGGGATTTTAGGACATTTGTTTGTTTAGCTATAGTTGTATTGCTTTGTAACAGAAACATCAATTAATTTTTCAGATCCTTTTGCGAATAAAGTTTATACATCGAAACCGGTAATGGTTAGAATATTTTAACATTATGTTAGTGGAATAATTATTAAATAATTATTAATTCATATAATTAGTATTTTATAAAACTCCATATGCTAATGTGAAAACCTTTACCTTCATCACCCTTTCTTTGACTGTGTTATAAATTGCTGCACACACTTCCGGTATAAATTTACTTATGGTGCATACTGGGATTCCGAATAGATACATCAAAGAATGATACGAGTCACCTAAAAAACAATATTATGTAGAATTACAGTCAGAAAATCATGCTATTATACTTACCAGAGGCAAGAAAGCGCAGAGTAACTATCAGCCGGAGACTTGCTGATATCGATTCCCTTAAAATGGTGTCCTTTTTTTGAATTTTTGCCCCAACAAGAGATAGTAATTCCTCTAGCTCTACAGCAGACATCCTAATAAAATTCCTAAACTGTTGTGAATCTTCTATTTGTAACTCATTAACTAATGTTGCAAAAGCTCCCAAATCTCGCCTTCTTTCAATCCATTTTCTAACCCAGACACTCCTCTTCCTTTTTTTCTGTCTTTTTCTAAACCAATAATCTACTAAAACAACCGCAGCAGCAGTTTTTACGCGTCTTCTTCGTGGCATGTTCAAACAGCTACTGACCACGGACTACTTGCGCGAGTTGGAATTGCACTGAATGCTGTCACATGTAAACGGATTTATAGCAAATGTCGCAAAAACTGTCGCAACAAACACTGACACTGGCTCGCGCGAGAGCTCGCACAATAACTCGCAGCCAACTGTCAGAGAAACTTGCATCTATGTGTTTAAACTATGCAACACCATTTGCGCAACTAATGTCGCAACTTTTCTCGCAGGTGTAAACGAACCTTAAAGCTATCGATCTTTCAAATGCTTCAAAGCGTTTGCAAGTCTGCCTGGAACAACTTGAACAGTATCGACATGAATTTGAAGACTTAAAAATGGAAGCAAATAGTATTGCAGTAAAATGGTCTATAAACCCTGAATTTTCTAAAACTCGTCAGAGAAAAGTGAAACGTCATTTTGATGAAATTTGTGAGGATGAACGTCTCCAAGATCCTGAAAGTTTGTTTAAAGTGAACGTCTTCTATCGTGTATTAGACATAATCATTAATCAACTGAGATCGCGTTTCCTCGGATTGAATGAAATTGTTTCCAATTTCAGTGTCTTGCAACCTGCCACTTTGCAAAATTTGAACGATACTGATTTATTGGAGAAGGCTTTAGCATTTGTTCATCTATATAAAGAAGATATACCATCTCGTTTTCCAAGGAAATTCTGTTTTCGATCCTCTTTTAGACACGAAATAGAAACATCATCTTCTATAAGAGAACTTGCTGACAGAGAGACAAGCTCTTGACAAATTAGCCCCAATAAGGTCTTTCATCAACAAATTTATTGACAACTGTGAACGAAATTATAATCTGTCACAAGAAGTTACACTTGATGAAAAATCACATTTACCCAAAATACCCCTCGGCGTAAGTGGTTCCCCTTATTCATCTCAAAAACAATCAGAGTACATCAATCGAGCACGATCACTGATAACGGAACATAAAATAAGAGAGTGGTTTAAAGAAACCCTGGAATTACTGGAAGATGATAAGAACATTCTAGATGACCCAGCCCGTTTATGGAATATGGACGAAACAGCAGTTTATTTGTGCCCGAAGGGTAATCTTGTTCTGGCCGAAAAAGGCCTGCCTGTTTATGACACGTCTTCCAACTCCGATAAGGAAAATATTACCACATTATTCGCAGTTAACGCTCTGGGTGAATTTGCTAATCCTCTTACTGTGTATTAATATGATACGTTGCCAGAAAAAGTTGCTAAATCCGCCCCATCAAACTGGGGAATCGGAAAATCTCCTAAAGGATGGATGAATTCAGCTTGCTTCTATGAATATTTCTCAAATGTGTTCGTACCATTTCTAGAAGAAAGCAAAGCAAAACTTCCTGTTATTGTTTTCCTAGATGGTCCCATATAGATGACAATATAATTGAATTTGATTTTCCAGAATTCCATGCAGATGTAAATTTCAACGCCGATTTATTGAACGTCGTTGAAACCCCCATTGACATTAGAATCAGTGAAATGAAACAAGTCATCTCAGAAACTCCAAAGACTAGCAGTCCTGTAGGAAATGGAACATTGATAACTGACTGTCCATGTACTCCATCAGGATATTCGTTTTCAGAAAATGACGCGACTGTTAACAAAATACAGCATGACATAGATGTTAGCCACAAAGATCCAAATCTTGATCCAAATATCTCTACAAATGATGAACAAACACTAGCAGCAGCATCTGTTGATGTTAAATTCCACCCTAAGAGCATATCTCCGTGTATTGTTGCCACGCCAAAACGCAAAGTGGTTGACATATTGAGTGAAGTGTTATTTTATCCTAAGAATCTGAATGAACCAAAAAAAAGAGAAATCGCGAGAATCTACCAAGTATCATTACCTCATCGGAGTGGATCCAGATAGCGGAGTCCAAACAATATGCAAAAGAAAAGGAGAATGAAGAGAAGTTACGGAGACAAGAAAAGAAAGTTTGCAGGAAGAAAGAGTTGGAAGCCGTTATAAAAGCTGAGCATTTGAAAAAGAAAGAAACGAAAACTCTGAAAAAAAGCCAGGCCGACGAAAATCAAAACACTGAGGATTTGGAAAATATTATCCAAAATTCTGTTAAGCGGAATGAAAGTGATATGACTCTTAAAGAGAACTCCAACAGACATGTTGTGGATAGACTCGAGGAAGGTGCTACTAATCAAATTTCGGAAAATTCAGTAAATTGTCAAGAGTTGAATGCATCTAACGACATATATGTTGGTGTCCAGTTTAAAGGAAATTACTATCCAGGAAAAATCACTCAAGTGA
>WOGJ01141301.1:0-11360 GCA_015342185.1 Leptinotarsa juncta | reverse complement strand
AAGAGGGTGTCCAGAGAGGGTGTAATCATGAACATTTGCGTGCAAAAACGTGTAATTTGACAGTTGGCGGCGTGTAATTTGACCGATGTCTGTTGGCTACACTGCCAATTAATGTCATCTGTCTGTTAAGTTGGAGTTAGTTACCTGCGTTATAAATATTTCATATAAGTACGACCCATTGTATCTTAAGTTTAGTTTCGAGATCTTTGAAGTTTGGATGTGTAGAATAGAAGTGTCATCTATATTACAAATTTATTTTTGTGACTGCCTTTATAAAAAGTTTCACAGCAGTACATATTTTGTAGAGAATTACTATTTTTTCAATTTTTGGAATTATAATGGCTAATCATCATACAGGGTAAGTTTTTTAATATTTTGATCTTATGAACTGCTATTAATATTTCACAACTCAAATTTCAGATCAAAGAATAGGAAATTCAGGTCACAGAAACCTCAGAATGTGAGAATGACTAAAAATCGCGTAATTAAAAAAAACCTCAGGAAAACAAACTCAAGGCCAAACATTCCTAAGGTCCAAGATGCTCGCACGAAAATAATTCAGACAAAGAGAAAGACTGTAGTAGATGCAAGAGATGTTCTTTCTAAAATGGCTAAAACTCAGGATGCCAGAAACAAAATAAACAAAATGAGGGATGGACGTACACTATTGTCCTCGACAAGTGCCAGTGTGAAGGTGATTGGAACCAACATTTTAAGGAAAACAGATCGCGATGGAAAAATCAGTTTGGTTACAAACAAGGCTAAGCCAAAGTCCGACATAAACGTTGCCATTCAGAAGCAGCTAGGCTTAATACCCAACTCTAGGTTGCCTCCTAGGAAATCTGCCTCTAAACGAAATGCTGCAGTTAACACTCAGGAAATTTTGCGTCCTCCCGTGAGCATTCGAAAGACTATTCTGAATGATATGGATTACAATGCTGAAAGGTTAGAACCAATTCCACTGTACGATCCTGCTTTGTACAGATGGACAAAACCAGTTGGGAGGGGTACTGCCTCTCAAATGATAAACTCATTGGAAGCCACGAGACAAGCTATGAGAGAAGCCTTGAGGGAAGAATTAAGTAATGGTTGGCCCACATATGCTTCCCACAAGTAAGTGTAAATGTTTGCTTTTATGTATTAGTGTTACAGTACCTAGTTGAAATATTCTTGATCACAAATGATTTATGACAAACATTGACCAGTTTTAAATCGAGGACAATAACCAAATAGTGTGGTCTTTTTTTCAAAAACAACTACCATGAAAATACCATAATTTTTGTGAAAAATTCCATATTCATCGTAGTTCATGCATTGAAAACCTTTCTGCCTCACATAAAAAATCTAAAACACTTGAAATATTTCTAATCAAACCAAAAGTGATAATGAGTAATACTATAGTCTTAAAAAATGAAAATGAGCTGTATGTTACAAATTCTGGGGAAATAGATAATGAAAGATATCATCTGGTATATTGATCTTAAAATGGCTAAAGATGTATGAATAACATTGTTAATACCAATATCTTTACTTTCATCACTTGGTCTAAATGACCATCAATGAATGGGCAAGATCATTGTCCATCTAGTAGCATCATCAATATTACTGGAGTTTTATCCCAATACCAAACTGTAATATTGATGATGCTACTAGATGGACAATGATCTTGCCTATTCATTGATGGTCATTTAGACCATGATGTGGTGCTGAATGTTTTTCCGGGTTTTCCTGCAGTTGAAAAAGCAAATGCGCCACTGGAATCAATGAAGTCGCCTCGGAGCGCCAATTAGTTTTTATTGTTGTTTTCATTTTATTTTTATCGTTGTTTTAATAAATGTTAATTTATACCAAACTGTTATTTTAACACCTTGATAAGTGTTTCGATCACCAAGTGATCATCTTCAAGAGGAAGGTTAATCTTGATTCAAACACGTGTCAAGGTGTTAAAATAATGGTTTGGTGTTGGGAAAAAACTCCAGTAATATATTTGTTGGAATAATAATATTGAAGGAACAACATATTAACTCACTTTTTTCTCAAATACACAAAATACATTTCATTTAATCAGGTTTTTCCTTTGACACGAATATTTTTGAAATTTGATTTTAACCTAGAAATTTCTAACCACCTAGTTGATAAACTGAATCTAATACATCATTTATGTAAAGGCAATGAATCTCTCCCATTAAGAAAACACTATCTATGGGTCTATTAAAACATTTTTCTAACACCAGAATAAAAATACTTTTTTGACACGTGTTTCACTAATTTAGTTAGCATCATCAGGAGATGACTACAACTGTCAGTTGTAGTTGTTATATAACTGTAATTTAATGCCAGAAGACCCAATTTTCCCTATCAAAACAATTTATAGGATTGACAGACGACTTAATACTCACATATCAAAGATAAACAAGCCTCCCCAAACTAGTCTTTTGCAAAGCCAAGCTTTGACATTGACTGCTGAATGAGATTTGCCCTGTCTTTTACTGCAAAGCTAGTGTTGGATCATGAATGCTGTGACGTCCAAGATTGGCTTTGCAACAAATCATATTGGAGAGCAACGTTTATCTTTGATATTCATGGATTGGGTCTTATATCTATCCCATAGATGTCATCTTCATAAAGGGGAGATATCACATTTACTTAAGCAGGCATGTCCTTCAACGATGGTTGGGATCAGCAACGCATTAGTGGTTTATTTTAGCTCTGCTGATACTCTGTCTAGTATTGTATCACATTTTTAAGGTGTTATTTATGATGTTTTAGATTGGAGAACACAGATCAAAAATATAAAAGCTTTTGTTTAAATTTTTTGTTTGTGTCATTGAAAAACTCACCAGTATTGTTCTTTTATTGCACTTGGATATAAAAAAACTCTGAATATTGGCTACTGCTATTGTGATCATTATCAATGTGTATTTCTCATTTACATGAGTATTGGAATTTATCCTACCAATAGTGCATTTCATGATCATACTGCAAACATTTTTAGAAAACTAAGACCTATCAATTTTACATCATTTTTTGTTTATGCTTACATTTTAATAATGAGACACAATTCGTTTCAATTGTTTTTTTTTTATAATTAATTGGCAGATATATTCAATTTTGCATTAAAATGCAATGAACAATTGTGTAAATCTGCCAATATTTTTTTCTCTAATCATTCTCATGTCAAAACCGACTTTAATAGAATGTAATTTTTTCATTATTCACACACTTTGGTCTAACGAATATTTGTGTTTTTATTCATAGAGTAACTGGGTTGGAAATTACGAAAAAACTGAATGAATTCTATGCAACACTCTCCTACACTTTGAACTGAATGAAATAAAGAAAATAATGCGATTTTGTTTTCCCAATTTCTTTGATAAGATTTTAATTCAAAATATAGTGCAATTTATAAGAAGTTTGGGAAACAAACACATTATTGAAGTAGTTAATACCAAAAAATATACTGTTATTAAAATGCTATGAATTTCAATGAATAATTTTATAAATCGAACAATCATCTTTTCTGTAAACATTCTCATGTCCAAACCAATTTTCATTGAATGTAATTTTTTCATTTATCACACAATTTGGTCAAACGAATATTTGTCTTTTTATTCATAGAGTAACTGGGTTGGAAATTACGAAAAAAACTGAATACATACTATGCAGCGCTCTCAAAAACTGTCTACACTTGAAACTTAATGAAGTGAAGAAAATAGTGCAATTTTGTTTTCCTGATCTCTTGGATAAGATTTTGATTCGAAACATAGTGCAGTTCATAAGAAATTTGGGAAACAAACTTATTACCAAAGGAGTTAATACCAAAAAATATCCTGTTATCCTAGTTTTACATGACGTAAGTATGTTATCCCGGCACCAAATTTTTCCTTTTCATTAAGTTACTAAGTCATTTTACTACAATGGACAGTACTTGACAAGTATCTTTGCCACATTTTTGTTAATGAATTTCATCTACAGATTTAAAAAAAACTAATTACTATCTAAGTATCATCTACAGATTTAAAAAAAAACTAATTACTATCTAAGTATGAATGATTAATTTAATTCCTGTAAAATTAATATTATTTTTTATTTATTTTAAATATTTTTTAATGTTTACCTATTTTCTTAGACCCTTGACTGTTTTCCATGGGAAATGATAGATGTTCTACAAGAACAATCTGTTTCAAGACTGCCTTCCCTCCATTTCGTATACTGCTTATTTAAAGAACACCAAAACGATATTGTGGATGGTCACAAAGTGATCACAAGTTACGACAAAGGCACATATATTGTCAATCCTGACATGGATCTTCAATCAATGGAGACAAGAATGATGAATTTTCTCAACTATTGGACTCCTGGATGGACGGGAACCTCGGGATACCAGCCCAGCAAAGATGAGTTTTTTGAATTGCTTACATCTAGCGATATTTTCTCGTAAGTAGTCATTAGATAGCTACAAAGTAGCGATTAAGTATGTCAATTCTTGACATTTTTGTACATTGAAGGTATATCGGACATGGAAGTGGAAGTCATCTGATGTCGATGGATAAGATTCAAAAGACCCATGTTAAGGCTGTTGTTCTTCTTTTTGGATGTGGTAGCACAAAAATTACACGATTAGATCCTCAAGTGGAAATGTTCGGACATTACCATATGTACCTCATAGCTAGGTGGTAAGTCAAGTTCCACTGTCTATTATGGTAATGATCATTGTTTTTAAACCCAAACAAAGTGAAGCGAAAAAGGTCATATGTGAAAATGGTGCACTTTGCAGGGGAGTATAAAACATGTTTATTTCTAAAATAATATCAAATTACACTATTAAATCATGAGTGCAAAATTTTTATCTAGGACCTTTTGCACTCCATGTGTCACTAACATGGTTTAATCAGTGCATCCAAATGAAACCATATAATTAATTCAAAATTTGATACTGAACATACAAAAATACTTTTCACCAATTTTGATCAATTGGTAATTTTTCTTTAATTTTCAGTCCATGTGTTGTTGGAATGTTATGGGAGGTAACTGATATCGACACAGATACACTTACATCGGATTTTCTAAGTCATTGGATACCTTCAGAAGCTCCAATCCACTGGAAGTATGTAGATAAAACCAAATGGAAGAAAGCAGAAGAAAAGAGTAAGATTAATTTTTAAATATTATTTGGGAGAGTTGATTGTTCAAATTGATAGATTTGATGGTTGGAAGTTTAATTTGCACAAGTAATGGGCTCATAGAGTAATCCAATTTTGGCTAGGAAATAATTAGTTTAATGGGAATTTGGGAGTATATGCATACACAAGTAGTGAAAGATTTTTTCTGAAAAGAAGGTAATTAAAATACTCTGATTCCTTTCCACAAAATAAAACTTTCATTCATAAATTTGTGAAAGATATTTGAATTCCATTGAATTTTCACTACAGAAAGGCTCTATGATCAACAAACATCCTTTATCAGACCAATGACTTTTGATTGATTGACCTTTCCAGCCCCTACTCTAGTCAAAGACTAGGCTAGCCTGTATTGAAATCAGAGAAAATAACTGTAAATTTTGGAAGTCACTAAAAACTATTCTGTGGTTGACCCTATTATAGTTTAAAATAATTTCATTAGGAGACTTTGTTTCTTTGAGCAACAAAGCAAACCCTTATTATCATTAATATGAAAAGAAAAACTTATTCTCCACAGAAAATTACTTTCAATACCATTCATTTGAAAGAAAAAAGTAACAAAATGTGTAGCATTCGATAATAATATACTAATTTCAGTAAAATTGGTTAGAAATGTCACAATTCTTGAGGATGGACAACTATGGGAACCCGAGTTACTTAGAGCACTAGTCTTAGCAAAAAAAGGTCTGAGATATAATATGACGAAGGCAGCATGTGTAGTGAGAGGCCTGCCTGTTAAAATCAAATCACTGGGATCGATGAGCGAGTCGAAAGGGGCACAACTGTGAAATTAAATCAGAATCTAATTTAAGGTGAGATTAAAATAACCCACATAATTCAATTATGAAAAATTTTAAATATACTAAGTAATTTCATTACAGGTAATTCCCACAGAAGCTTTAAGTCTATTAGAAAGAATGATTACATTTATGAATATTTGTAATTTTTATATGTGTGTAAATTATTTTGATATTTTTCCAGAAATTAAAGTCATTGTTGCTGAGCATGAAACGTTTTCATTTTAAATTTTGTCAATTAGTTGAACAACTGAGAAAAAAACATTTCGATATTTAAAAAAAAAAGGCTTAATGCCAACTAGTCCAATCGGAGTATACGGGCACCAATCGGCTAAGCCACCGACACCGATCGGAGTGTTGTGTATGCCTAACTTGTAAAGATCAGTATTTATTCGGCGTTGGCTAGAAAAAGTTTTAGCTGCCCTGGTGTCCTAAAAATATTTATTGAGCATGTGTTATAGTTGGTTACGCGGTTTTTATAAGAACATAATTTACATGTGTACAGTAGGAAAGCACTCACAGAAGTGTTTAGAAAATAGCAGTAGTGACGAATATTTGCCAGAGTCCGAAGATGAATATCCCTCCCAAATCAGAAAGTGATTCAAATGCACATGGTGATGACCAGTAAATACCAATTCAGCTTCGACTAATGTGCAAGAGAAATTCAAGTGGACTAAAACAGGCACATTGAAACAGTTTACATTCAAAAAAAAAACAAGAGCTGTTAGTACCGATTCCGGGCAGAGACAGACCTATAGATTTTTTCAAAATTGACGACACGTTTTTATCCCAAATTACAGATCAGATAAATGATCAGCATCCGAGAGTACCTCAAAAATATGGTCGGCAGTCAACCTGTTAATACATATTGAAAGGCATTTTCAACATCTTCAATTCTATCCAATGAGGTTGTTAAAATAAATTTCAACAGTCAGTTGTATTTGATAATACTTATTTGAACAGTCTTCACTTATAGCCAAATCGTTCAGAGGATAAAGTTCGTTAACAGGAATATTTCTGCATTTTTCTCATTGTTATTCATTTTACATCTATGTTATGTGGCTTATATTTGTATTTCATAGACAATAATACTCTATTTTTCTGAAAAGAGAAGATCAGTTACTAGACTGTACTTCAAATGTAATCATCTTGATTGATTGATTTGGAACAGTAAAATACAAAATTAATTGATTGTATATTTATTTATAATAATATAAATATATATCTTGTAAAAAATACTGTCACATACGTAAAATTTCAACAAAATAACCATTCTTTATCAACACATTTCTATGGCCATCGCTATTCCCATTCCCCCTCCAATACATAGGGCAGCAACTCCTTTCGACTTCTTAGTTCTCTTCAAATTATGAATCAATGTAACTAACACTCTAGCTCCCGAACAACCTATAGGATGACCCATAGCTATGGCTCCACCCGTTATATTTACTTTGTCTTCATCTATTTCTAACATCTTGTTTACAACGATACTCTGTACTGCAAAAGCTTCATTTAGTTCATACAGATCCACGTCTTCTTTTGACCATCCAACTTTTTTCAACTGAAATAAATGTAAAAATAAGTTATTTGTTGACTCAATACCACTTAGCTTTGATATTATTATAAAATATAATTATAAAATAATCTATGATGTTGAACCTGAGGATATGACAAAAAGTAGTGCAAAAGAAATCAATATAATTTTTTATAGATTCTAAGTCTGTCAATAAACTTGACAAATGAAAACCAACAGCTTTCAGAATATGTTAATAAAGTCATGAATTCCAAGACTAGCTAATATGTTGGTTCTAAACTATCTGTACAATAAAATCTCATAGTACAAAATGATTTATTTTGAGGCTATTTCACAATTAAAAATACCTGTAACGAATGAAACAAAAATTTATTTGCATTCTTAATGTTAATAGGGTTGAAAATAAATTGAATTCTAAATGGGTCACTTTTAGGTTGAATATTCTTGATATACAAAGTCTGTTGCAAAAATAAGGTGAATGTTAAAATTTCGCGGGCTACGTAAATTCGATAAGCGATTTTTCTTATCTTATTTATGTTGGTACAGTTGTCTCGAACATATGTGCACAGTTTCAGCTATTAAGCATGTTGGATCAAAGAATTTGCATCAAATTATGTTCAAAATTTTGAATTAAGTGCTCAATAACACTTGAAATGTTGACAGTGGCATACGGTAATTGTACTCTGAGTCAAAAAAATTTTTACAAGTTTTTTACAGAAGGTCGAGAACATGTGAATGACGACTCACGCCCTGGACGCCCCAGCACATCAACAACCGATAAAAATGTTGAAAAAGTGAAGATTATTGTTATGGAGAATCGTGGAATCACTATTAGAGAAGTTGCTGAGGATGTCGGCATATCGATTGGCTCATGCCATGCAAATTTTTATTCACCAGTTTTAACCCCCTGCGACTTTTCCATTCCCAAGATTGAAAAGACCCATGAAAGGACGGCGTTTTGCGACGATTGAGAGAGTTCAAGGGCATACCAAAAATTGCATATCAGAACTGCATTTTTTGGGAAAAATTAATATTCACTTTCTTTTCGGAACAGACCTTGTATGTTAACTACCTCTTGAAAACGAACCATATTCGCAGATACCATAATATTGTTGCAAAGTAAAACTGGGGATGACTTGAATAATGTTGTGACTTGAAAAAAATCAAGTCATTATGACACCCTAATTTGCTATTATTCCATATAAAAAACAAACATACTATCCTTGGTAATCTGCAACTGGAGAGTGACATTGAAAATATAAAACTATGCCAGATTCAGACAATCACCTGAAATTTGAATCCTGCTTTGAGATTTAAGAGCTTGAATTTCCAAAAATCTAGGGACCCATACTACTAAAACTGCATATTTTGTCTTAATCAAGTTCCTAATTAGATATGATGTTCCATTTTGCACTAAGTATAACTAGTACTTATTAGAATTTGTGCTGGTTCTACAGAAAAGAACCTTCAAATCTTGACCATGTAACTCCTGCAGGCTCTTGTTTATATAGAACAAATCACTTTGTTTTTTAGGGATAGAAAAATAATCAAAGCAACACTTACTACATTTGTAACGGCTCCAATTGGCCCAGTTCCCATACACATTGGGTCAACTCCAACTTCTGCGAATGCTAAAACTTTTGCCAGTGGGATTAGATGTTTTCTTTTCACTACAGATTCATTTGCCAGTACCAAAGCTGCAGCACCATCATTTATACCTGAAATATAATCGATATTTAGATTCTTTGATAAGATACCAACGAAATTCATTATTTTTCAATAAGAAATTTACCAATACTTCTTGTTTCAATTAACAGGAAAAATTTAATAGATTTCCGAGTGATGAACATGAAAGACTGTTCAGAACATTTAAGAAAACGGAAATTATTTTGAACCTGAAAAAACTTATTCATTCAGTTGATGACTTCCTCAACTTTTGAATGAGTGTCTGGAATTTTTTGTAAAAGACACTTTTTTTGAGATCATTTCATCACTTTTTTTAAATCCATTTATGTGTTTACTGACATTTTTATTCTTTGTATTTTAGTTTGGAATCCGTTTTCAAATATGACTATCTACAAATACTTTGTATATATGTGGATGAAAATATAAACTGAACTAAAAATATCTATTGAATGTTAACATGAACACTAGGAGATTGACATGTGAGGAAGTTGGCCTCATATTTAATAGTAATAACTTCAATAAAACCCTAAACATGTTTATATGGAAAATTGAAATATACAAATAGAAATATATATCAGTATACAAAGAGATTTGGAGTAAATAAAATAAATAAAATCAATTCAGTCAAAATCTGGTGGAAATCACAATGGAAATTGAAATGAATCAATTTCACACATCAGTTAATTCTGATATTACTCCATTGCAAAAATCATTTACCATCATCAACTGATGTGTAATATTTCTCTATTTCTATTTTGAATTGGGCTCACACTATTATAAATTCTGTTTACAGTGAAGATGATATTTCCCAAAATAGCTTTTCATTTGTATGGTTTTCAAACCATGCAATTGGCTGGTGGGATGATCATGGCTATCAGAAATAATGATACAGAAAATACTTGCACATTTATTCTTATTTTTTGTGAAATGATTAAAAAATATTGATTTTTAACTTGGAAAACAAAGAATATGGTTCATTTGTTGGCTCTTGAAATGGTAATTTTATAGTTTTATGTTGTAATGACTGATGGTTACAACATATTTCTTTGCAGTACCCCAAATAAATATTGAATACTGAAATTTAGAATATATCAGGAAAATATATTTCCAAGATTTTGAATGTGGCAGTCTATGTCAAATTTACATCAATGTATAATCCTAAGAATTTAAAATTTTTCGTGAGGAGCCATATCACTGGGATATATACATATAACTAATTCGAGTAACTCTTTGTGAGATTTGCACTGGACAGTTTTAAGAACTATACAATAGTTTCCCCGACGTTTTCACTTCTGTTGTGAAGTCATTTTCAAGAACCACTTGAAACTGATGATATGCGACTAGACGACGGGGTCGTAATCTACCTGACCCCCAAGTCTCATCACGGGATTTGTTGTTGCTTTGTTCACTTGAAACTGAACACATCTTTTAATAAAATTCAATAAAAACCAACTAGCAGTGATGCCAGATTACCATTCAAAAGCTGGTAGGTTTGAATACTTTCTACAAAAAATTTTCTGTAGAAATAATCTTATTCTAAGGTAGGTGGCTCAGAGAATCATTATCATAGCCTATCCTGGACAGAAGGCTAATAAGCATAGTAGTCTACGGCATTGATTTACAAAAACAGGCACTAATTTTTCAAACCCTAATTGATTATTGAGAAATTATGATCCATATAGATGTGCTAGCAATCAAAAATTCGTTGTGACCTTGAAAGAAAACTTATCAACCTCAAAACAAAGAATAAATAAATAGCCAATACCAAAAATACTTTCAAGTTTAATATTTTCACTTTTACACATGTGTAAACAAGTACATGTATAAACTTTAATACATTTTGAATGCTTTATTTTTTTGCCTCTTTGACGTTTCGAATTGAATATTTATTTAATTTATCTCATTATTAAAATGGAATGACTGAAAACTTTCCTTTTTTTTTCAAAGTCATGAGAGGTCGCATATTTCCATTGTTAAATTCGAACTTACGAATTAAATAGAATGACTTGGCACTAAAGCTGGTTACTACTACAACCGTACTGTATATAGTACGGTGTTATTAACCCAAAAAAAGGCCTAACCTTGACATCCAAAGTAAAAGTTTTATTCCAACTCCAAATTGTTCTATATAACCCTCTTATTGTTTGGTAAAAAGTTACACCA